>CM060731.1:93595051-93872742 GCA_030704615.1 Takakia lepidozioides | reverse complement strand
CTCGCTTAATGGATAGCAATGCTATCACATAAACCAACGTTGGTAACCAACTGCTCTTCCTCTACAGGCCTACCTGATAAATCTTTATCACTCCTTCTCCAGACCCCATTCCGGATCAGCATCATGCACTCGCTTAAGAATATTTTCTTTACAACCGTCTGCAATTCCAAGAACCTTTGAAAGAATTGTTTTGGACAATTTTTCCTTCCTTCGTTCCACAGGGAATTTGATTCACTTCAAATTCTTAATGGTCCAACCACCAGATGCCTGTCACATCTGGTTGTTCATGACTCAGTTCCCCAGTATGGTCGCCAAATGTCGCGCGGCTTTTACTCACCCATCCCTTCGCTATCCGAGGCGGAAACTCCAAGATAGAAGAGTTGGAAATCTCAAGTACTACAGCCCGCTCAGAACAATCAGTCATGACCTACAGCTAGTGTATCATGGGGATGTTTCCTATTTGTTTCCCTTTCCGTATTCATGTTAGCTACCTTACCATTGATAATTAAGTATCAGTTTGCTTCATCAATCTATCGGATTCCATCAACTCATCCATTCATCCACAGCTTCACTCAGATCTCTCTACACAGTGTGATTGTATCGTATAAGTATCAGATTACGATTTATCAGGTATCAGGCCGAAGCCATTGTGTCTCTAATCTGCTCTACAATATCACTACAGCTTTGCATATAACAGCATCTACTAATCATCTCTCCTCCTTCACCGTGCTCTCCATCTTTGCTTCCGTTCTTACTCTCCGCCCGATCCCCTCTCCTGCATGACCAAGAAGTCCTCCCCGTGAAGTGCTTCTAAGAATCCCCTCTCTCAGTCCTTGCTTCTCCCTTTATCTTCCTACCCATGGCTCTAACCGTTTCCCTCACTAACACGTCGTCCATGAACTAACATGTTCCATTTGCAGGTGTTGTTCCCCACAATCGTTCCCTGTCCTGCTCTCCGTTCCCTATGGTCGTGACAGCTGTGTCAAGCTGTGACTGGCTGTGTGAAACTGTGACGGTTTGTGACTGGCTGTGCGACTGTGTCGGGCTGTGACTGGCTGTGTGGCTGTGTCGGCTGTGACGGGCTGTGTTGGCTGTGATGGCTGTGTCGGGCTGTGACGAGCTGTGCTGACTGTGTCTGGCTGTGTCGACTGTGACTGGCTGTGTGGCTGTGTCGGCTGTGACGACTGTGACGGGCTGTGTTGGACTGTGACGGACTGTGTAACCCCCTCTACAGTGCGCTGCTGTTACCCCTAAGGCTCCTGTTGGTCTCAGTCTGTGCAAAAATTAAGGGTACCCTACAGATCCCGTATAAGTGTCTAAGTCCCAGACAGTCCTCTAACAGAATTCCTGTTATCTACCATGAGAACGGAATGGGGAAAGAGAATGGAATTGCAAGATTCCATTAAGGTCAGGAAACATGAATTATACCATGTGGAAGAAGTACGTGCTGATGCAGCTGATAATATGACCAGAATTCAGATGAAGAGGAAGGAACAGTTTAATGAAGGCAAGTTAAAGACTTTTAAGACGGGAGATTTGGTTCTATGGTTGCAGAAGAAGGGAAAGATTAAAGCTTCTAAGCTTAAATCACCATGGAAAGGACCTTATGTCATACAAAAGATGTATGATAACAACACCGCCATGTTACAAACCATTAACAAAGAAATGCTGGGAAGAGTCAATGCCAATAAGTTGAAGGGGTACAGTGGTATCTATGAAAAACCATTACAGCATGATTTGCATGTTGAAACGCAAAGGCCGTCACGGGCTACGCCAGTGTTACCAACGGAATATGGAGCACTTGTCGCTAGGCCGAGCATATATGACCGGGGCGGGCAGAACAAGCGCGACACAGCCTATCACAGCCCATCAAGGCGCGACACAGCATATCACAGCCCATCAAGGCGCGACACAGCATATCACAACCTACCACAGCGTGTCACAGCCTATCACAGCTTACCACAGTGTATCACAGCCTATCACGGCATACCACAGTATGACACAGCCTGTCACAGCTTAACACAGCCTACTAGGGTTACACAATCCATAGAATCAGTGACAGGTGGACGCATGATAACTTCAGGGAAATGGCCGGCGGAAGAAAGGACGGAAGTCAGTTTAGAAAGGGACACGTGGAAATCAGGGCGCAACACACAGCTAAGAAGGAAGTGCAAGAACAGATCTCATCAAGAAAGAGGACAAGAATGGCCGTCAAAATACCTAATCAGCGCGTCAATTTGGATGAATGGCGGGCCCATTAATGAATACAGAAAAGGGGCAACAGAACAAACGGCAAGTATAGAAAAGCGAAATTCTTGTCACATGTGTTATCCTAGTGGACAGTCCAGCAGGGAAAGTCCACTAAGGAAAATTAAATCTAAAATCCAGTCATAGCGGTTACAGCCAATCGAAAGCCAGAGAAGGGATCAAGAAATTGGAGGGAAATTAAGCGCAAGAGTCGGCGTTGTTCTAAGTAACGGGCGTCGCGACGGGACAAACCATCAATGCGATAGCTTTGAAGCTATGGAGGAACTAACAGACTATACGCTCGCAATATTACTTACGCAGTGGCATAGGGACAAAAGAACAGAACGGATCTTTTCTCTTGATCGATGCTTGCAAGCCCCGCAGGCTTACAAGAAATTACCCATAGCTTTTTGTGGCAACCATACGTTTATGCTTTGTGCACTACAGGCATTTCTTCAATTGTTACAGCCAAAACATTTCTGTGGGTCTAGAATGAAGAGAGTGAGAGGAATGGAAGAAATCAGGGTGAAGAGCACCACAATCCTACAGAAACAAACGATTGCTACTCCACAGGCGGTGAAGTTACTGAAAGAGCTGCGATTGGAAGGATTGCAAAGCAAAGATTGGACATTGCACCATAGACAGTACATGTTACAATTCTTGCAGAACTTTGAGCCAAGGACAGGAGCAACAACGGTGAAGGGAGTTGAATTACTAATTACTCCCCTATACCTACAGCAATTGTTTCGATTGCCAGCAGGCCAGGTGCATGTGGAGGAGCATAGGTCAAGACTGCAAATAGGGGACTTATTCCAAGAAGGGAGTTTCTTTAAAACTCAGGGTTATGATTGTACCAAGGCCGTGTACCCAGGGCTAAGAGAGGTAGGCTAGGTATTGAACGTTCTGTTTGCCATGAAACAGAACCAACAGTATTTGAGCAGATCCTTCACAGAAGAAATACTCAAAGCCCTGAGAGGAGAAGAGGTAGAATGGGCGGACATAATGTACAACGCACTGGTAGAGGAGATGAAAAGATTACAGGGTACTGCCGCAAAGTCTCCTATCATAGTGTCTGGCCCAATTATTGCTCAAATAATTCTTGATTCTGGCATACTTGATGCGCGAGAAAGAAAGGAGATGGGAGTGTTTGAGCCAGAAACCACTGCAATGGAAGAGCAAGACTCTTCACACAGTGAGGGTGGATTGGCAGGGCAACCCGAGACTAAGAGACAGAGACGGGGAAAGATTGTAGTGGCGGATCCACTGGTTTCACGGAATCCGCATAATAATGTTTCCCAAGCTCTTGTGCAGGAAGGGGCACAACAGCACAGAGAACTGCTATTACTGGAAGCAGGACCTTCAGAGAGGGAAGAGGAAGTTACTTCAGTATCACAGCCATCACAGCCAGATGATCGGCTTGTCACAAAGTTACCACAAGTTGTCCATGCAGTTCAACCAGAAATAATTGATTTAGAAAAAGAAGGGTTAGATATTCCCACTACAGAACAGGTGGTGGCAGAAATTGAGAAGGGGGACCTTCTCTATGAATATTCTGGTATGGTCAAGGACACAGTGATTCCGGAGGTGCAACGGTTGTCCAGGGGAAACCCTGCGGCGCATATAATACACACACCTGTGACGGAGGTACCACAGGTAGAATGCCAATACACTGCAGCACCAGTGACGGATGGAGTGGTTCAGGAAGAAAATCTGGTGGGGCAATGGCCTGAGTGGTTCGTAAGGCATCACACTATTGAGGATCAGGGAGAACAGCAGCAAGCTCACCAAGATGACCCTCAACAGGCGATGCTTATGAGTTCCATAAACATGACACTTAATTTGTTGGGTACTTGTGTCAAATCACATGTTCCCACTACTCAATTGGCAGCTTTGAGGGAGGAACTCAGGAAGGAGTTTGAGGCTCGACTTGCCACAAAGTGTGCAAATAAAGTCGATGAAGAGGTCACTCTCAAGATGCAACAAGACTTGGAGAGTACAGAAGCGGCTTTGCAATTGGCCAAGGAACAATTGATTGAGGCAGGCCTCGCGCAAGACCAGTTGCACGAAGCACATAAGCAACAGCTATACCAAATGCAAGTGAAGCATGAAAGCAAGTTGCAACAAGTGAATGCACTACATACGGAGTTGCAGACAGTGCATGACAGGATGGCCATCCAATGTGCTACACTCACGACTATGCTTGACCAATCTACAATTGAAATAAACAGTCAAGCGGAAAGATGTACGAAGGCAGAGGCAGAAAATGTTGAGCAAGTGAAACTCATTGTCGATATGAAGAATACAATCTGTCGCAATGAGGATACTTTCAAGCAATACAGACAGGTTGAAGCTGACCAAGAGAGACACATACTGGAGTTGCAACAAACAATCGTGGCCAATAGAAATGAAATCTCTGTCACTAACAAGGCTCGGAAGGAAGCCAATAATCTGCTTGCTGCCTATGCAAATTTGGTTGAACCTCATGCGAAGCGCATGGAGGCTTTACAACAGCAGTTAGATATGTACAAACTCAGAGAGGAGCAGACTCTCAGAGGTACCACAAACAACTTAGTGGATAACCACCTTATGCAGGTCTGGTTAGCACAAGGGCCAGTGGAGGGCAAAACACCACGAAAGCTCACCCAAAGCGAGATGAATGAGCTTAGACTGCAAGTGCAGAACATTGCCACAACTACTATAGACAATGTCTATAGTAGGATAACGGAGTTACAGGAGGATGTAGACGGCCTGCAGACTCAAGTGGAGGACCTCACTTCAAATATCGACAACAAAGTCTGTGTACCTGAGGAACAGCTAATGGCTTCTTATTTAAAAGCGAGAACTTTGGCTTTTCAGTCTTCTTCACAGGAGGTGCAGGAGATGCCAATGGTACAAAAGCCAGTGCCACCAACACCACAACAAGTCACTGTGCCAGTAGCTGACCCTGTTGTTACTACAGCCACACCACAGCCACCACAGCCTGAGGTATGGGGAAATGCTGCTTTTAACCCACCTAAAACTCCAGCTGCAAGAGAGTACAGTAGGGCTATGATTATGCCCTTCAACCAAATTCCCATTGTGTTGGATTTGGTTTGGAAAGAATTTAGTCCTCCGCAATCATTGGCACATTACTATCAAATCATGCGCATATGGCTGCCAGTGGCAACTAGAACTAAGGTACTTCCAAACAATCGACCCATTGAGGATCATCACTTTGCGCAGTACTGGCATGAGGCAGGTACCATGTTGAAGGAATTAATTGCCTTCCAAGTTGTACATGGATTCATTTATACCAAGACCAAGGAGGTAGCAAGTATTGTCATGGGCTGTGGGGTATACTACGCTGCTTGTTTTCTGGTACGTTACCACATTGAGCAGCACAAGATGCAATCGCGCTTTCTGAGTTATTCCAGTGGGGATCATTGGGTCTTACCTTCAGTGCCACCTCATATGTACCTATATGAGGCAAAAGTTATGATGCAAAAGGATTCTCAAATTCGTTAATGGTTTCATGCGGCCTGGAACAATTTGTCAACACAGAAATTCGGCCCTGACGATATTTTCTTTAAGGGACATGAAGGATGGAAATACTTGCACAATTCACAAGTCATTGGTACCCCACTCACCTGGACAGACAAAGAGCTCAGGGTCTTCACCAATTTTGCCATTCAGCGTTTGCAGCAAGTTTTAAAATTTAAACTTCCAGACATGGTAGGACAACATTATATGCCCCAAAGGATTCCACAAAAAGTTCGATAGTTAAAACACCTGAGAGGAGATGAGGATTCTGATACAACTGTTTCTTCAGCGGACTCTTTTGACATGGGAGAAGACTATGCAATTCAGATGGCAGAGAAGAAGCGACGAGGGTCTCCTATGCCTGAAAGATTACCTCGATATCAGCCTCCAGAGGGCCTCACATATCCAGGTAGTGTTCAATCATCTCCGTCAACCAGTGACAGACCTCGGGCTCATACACAGAGTCCTTCACGAGACTCTCAACGTCAGAAAGGTACTCGCTCACAAAGGTTTGCTAATCCCAATAAGTAAACCGTGAGGACACGGTTTTTTTGAGAGGGGAAGGGGTAATGTTAGAGGATTGTCTGGGACTTAGACACTTATACGTGATCTGTGGGGTACCCTTAATTTTTGCACAGACTGAGACCAACAGGAGCCTTAGGGATGACAACAGCGCACTTTAGAGGGGGGTTACACAGCCCGTCACAGCCAACACAGCCCGTCACAGTCCGACACAGCCGACACAGCCAGACACAGTCAACATAGCTCGTCACAGCCCGACACAGCCCATCACAGCCAACACAGCCCGTCACAGTCCGACACAGCCGACACAGCCAGACACAGCCGTCACAGCCAGTCATAGCTTGACACAGTCGACACAGCCCAACACAGTCGCACAGCCAGTCACAGCTTGACACAGTTGTCACGACCATAGGGAACGGATAGCAGGACAGGGAACGACTGTGGGGAACAACATCTGCGAATGGAACATGTTAGTACACGGATGACGACGGTTAGTGAGGGAAACGGTTAGAACAACGGGTAGGAAGATAAAGCCAGGAGCGAGGACGGGAGAAACATCACTTCTTGGGGAATTCTGGGAGAAGGGGGAGAGATCACTTGGAGAGGGGACTTCGGACATCACGGGAGGAAAGGAGGAGAGAGCGCATCTCTGAGCGGAAGGAGGGAGATCTGTTGATGCTTAATGAATGCAAGCAGTAGAGTTGTAATGTAGAGCAGATTAGAGACTCCATGGCTTCAGCCTGATACTCGATAGATATTAATCTGATACATACTTCATATTCACACTGTGTAGAGAGATCTGAGTGAAGCTGTGGAATGAATGGATGAGTTGATGGGATCCGATAGATTGCTGAAGCAAACTGATACTTAATTACCAACAGTAAGGTAACTAGCTAACATGAATGTGAGAAGGAAAACAAATAGGAAACACCCCCATGATACACTAGCTGTAGGTCATGACTGATTATTCTGAGCGGGCTGAGTGCTTAGAGATTTCCAACTCTTCTATCTTGGAGTTTCCGCCTCGGATAGCGAAGGGATGGGTGAGCAAAAGCCGCGTGACACCCTTCAATCAATATTCCCAAAGATACTTGCATTGGCTCACATTCCCTCAACACCTTACTGGTCTGAAATCCATGCCACCATTCCATTCCATTTTTCAAAGCATTACAACCTCTCCAACCTTCTTCAGAGTCCCTCTAGTAAAAACATCTCTAACTTATCCACCACCAAAAGGAGAGAAACTTCATCTTACTTGGTTGCTTTATACTTAGGACCAGCCGGTGGAGCTCCCTGCCCATTCTAGCCTGTACATCCTCGTCAGCAGCTAACTTGGCATCTGCCGCTTGCTGCTACCTATGGCGCTTCTCCAATGGCAAGAGTTATCAAGCCATGGCTCTGCCTTCAACAAACCCTTGTTAATTCATAAAACATTGATGGCACCGCTTACTTCTGTGGCAGCAATACAGATAGATAAGCTGCTCCACTATCTACCATTTATCTTCTTGCCCTACTTGCTAATTAACTCACTTTCTAAAGCAAGTCACGAGATGGCAGAATGAACGTGATAACCTACTGTTCACAGTCCTGCTCAATCCATTGCTTGCCGCATCAGTATTGATCCCTTGCACATCTAGCTTCCAGCGAGCATTGGCTACTCCTTCAAAAATGACTTCTTTGCTCCTTCCGCTGGCAGACTCATAGGTGACCAAGCTGCTCCCATGCTGTCACTCATCCCCTCCCTTTATTGCTGCTACTTAACCCCATTCTCAGAGATAACCACAGGTTGACAAAAATCGCAACAACATCCCGAGCCTCCTATTCTGCTCTACTCGGCACACATAGCTAGTCTAACTGCAGGCTCCCCGTGGCCAAGTTGCTTCCTCGTGCTTATCTTCCAGCGAGTTCCACAGCAAGTGTGCATCAAGACGAAATGGCACCGCTTCCTTTCTGTGGATACTGCACAGTTCACCAAGCTGCCCCCTTTGTCCCCCCATTACTGCTAATCAAGCTTCAAAACAATCAAGCCAGCATAGCAGGGTTAGTCATCCCTGACAACAGCTCCGCTAATCTGTTGCAGCATCTGCGCATGTTCCCCACCATCTCCTTCCTCGTCATCTTCCCCGTGATTCTAGGGCAACGTCATCGATGAATGACATCCCCTCAACGAATGAAAAATGCATAAGGCTTATATTTCAAACAGAATCATCTTAGAGAAATTTAGTTCCAGGCTTTAGACTTCTTCCCTGTAGACCAAAAATCCAGTGAGTGCCAAACATTCTTCCCCCATTGGTTTCACACTACAGTGCTTGCTTGTATGTTTGCACTGCTATGATTACCTTCAGGCTAGCAGTGGGTTTGAGGAAATGACATATGCAGAAAATGGATTCTAAAACATTAGCTGATATGGTCCTGCAACCAACATGTCATGGTACCTTAAGATACTTTTCCATGGCCTAAACCTAGTCCTGATACACCTTGCTAGGTACTATGATGTTCTTACTTAAGAAAAAGTAAGCAAGAAAGCTGATAAACTATTTTAGAACACAGACTATATCATGAAACATCATGATATTTGTTTTGTCCTGGCTTATGTCATTGTGTCACCAATATACAATATATAAACTGGCAAAAATTTGTTGTCTCAGTTGGTACTTGAAGTGTTTATCTAGGTCTGGTGTACTATCTTCAAACATACAACCTAGTTTGTGTGTTGTACAATCTGCATAGAAGATGGTGATTGGTTTATATAACCAAGCCTATTATTACTATGATTGGCTTGTGAATTTAAGGCATGAGTGGCTGATTGTTTCATTTCCAACCTGATATGCTTTGAGCCTGGTTTTGGAGATTTATCTCCAGACTTGCAATCTGCTTTTGTGATGAGTTTACAATCTGCATATATGGTGGTAAATGTTATATATCAAACCAAGGTTCTTTCCTAAATGTGAATGACCTGGAAACCTTGTTAGAAAGATGAATGGCTTACAAATTGGACTATGTATGGCTTGACCCATTAAATTTCAAAGGGTTAGAACATGTGTTAGGGTTTTAATACTGAATGTGTTTGCAGGGGACGTATGCTGCATTCTTCGATTCCATAACAAGGAAGTCCTCACAGTTGCAAGCTGGGTACTGAGAAACCGTGATTGCATACACGACACTGCGCGCAGCAGACCCGGCTGTTGACAACTGAAATATGTGCCCCATCCCGGGGTGAGGAACATCCCTGCAACCTTGCACTATACAGGGCATTGCAAGAGCGTTGGCCATCCTGGTGTCGTTCGTCTTTGTTGGTGGCCGCCGTCTTTTCAGTTTCCCCCACCGATGGGTGGGCCAAGCTGCGGGGTCACCCACCGGTATGCGGGGCGAAGAGCTTCTCATGGGAGGAGGATGACGACTGGGAATTGGATTTCATGGAACGTTTGTCCTCTCCACCAGTCAAAACCCTGCACTTCCTAGAGCGTCTGCCTCCTCCAGGGTAAGATCTGTACCAGTTGCCACAGGCTAGACTGCCGGTGGTTCAGGCATGCCTTGTACACCATACTTGGGCTTGCCGAACACACACGACATGATGTCGTGCCTGCAGAACCAAAACTCCTTCAGTGTGGCCTCCACAAACTTTGCGCACACAAATCTCCCTGTGAAGCAAGGGGCAGGCACACCGCCCTGCGGGCTCCTCCAAATCATCTCATTGCATCTCTGGTTGGTGTCGACACGAATAGCACAACATTTGCCACGAAATGTCGGACGGGTCCGTGCAATTCTCCACTACGAGGCCGACACATCTCGCTCCACGATTGGAATGTTGTATTGGGTAACGAAAATAGGAGCAACATGCTCATCCTCGGCATGGTGTCCCGAGTCTGGCAGCGATTCCATGGATGTTGCAGGAGAGGGGGTACGAGTCCTGCTGGGAGGAGGCGTGGGACGCAACATCGTTGCGCCCCGAGGTTGAGTGCGGATGTTCATATCTGATCTCCATGAATCCCCGTCGCCTCCGGGCATGTCCTCAATTCTTCTCTTCACCGGCCGGCTACGGACATCGCCCTCTAGGCAATTCCCCTGACTGTGTAACAGCGTTGACCTTATTGTTTCCCGCAATGCAGCAGTCCATTTTTTGGGATCGGTCGAACGATGCGCCGCCCTCATCAGCATCTCCTGCCTGTCTGGTCCGATACCCCATTGCTTTCCTCCCAGAAACTGGTAGTAACAAGATTGTTGCATGATGGCCCTCACAATATCTTCTGTTGTTGCTGTCAACATGTCAACGAGATGTGCCGCAGAGGAAGCACGCCAGGAAGAGTGCACCGATTCGGCCATGTTCGTCATCGGCATATCCGTGTCATCCTCCAAGCTCATGTCCTGTTGAAGGAAATTAGAAATGTCAATCATTGTGGAGAATGTCCAAGCACAAAACAGAACAATTGTCAAGTACAGAAATGTGTTACCTGTCTCATGTAGTCTCCAAACTGGCGGAATCTATAGTGCCACCACGCAAGCCACGTTTGCAAATCTGGCTGATCTTTCACATCCATTGCCCCTGAAGACACCCACCAGGCGCGTATGGTTGCAAACTCGGTCTCCGCCTCGTCGATGGAATTCGCATTTTTCCACGCAAGGCACATACTGATATGATCCTGCCGGTGGCGTGACGCCACGAACCTTTTTGTCGCGCACCTCACTTCGGTAAGCTCCCCTTCAAGTCATAGTTACTCGCTTTGATGCGCGCGCCTGACTCCCAACCTGGCCGCCCGGGCCAACTTGGAGCTTCGGCTGCTCACCGGGACATAACGGTCCCCCTTCGCTTCCCACTAAACCCTCCACCTATTTGGGACTAGGAGAATTCCCTTTGGTAGATGGCAGTCCGGAACAGCTCCCCACTCTTTGGTCGCTTTCCGGCTCGCTCGCTTACTCACTAGTTTTTGGTCACCAACGGGCTTGCACCGTTCTCGGGGTCACTACTCCCCTTATATATACTTCTGTAGCTGTCCGCGGGGGTTTCACAACCAGCCATGCCATTTTATGGCGAACCACCACGAAAACCCTCGACTCCCGGTGATGAGTCGCGGTGAGTCTTGGCCCACTCACCACGGCCCCTATGGACCGTGATGGGTCCCAAGACTCCCCACGACTCCCGCCACGAGGTCTCCGCCCCCATGGTGAGTCCTATGCCACCCCCACTAAGTCCCGCTAAGCTACCACCACCCCTTGTGGAGCCACCCCCACCGCAACCCGGTGTGCGGGGCTCCATCTAGTGAGCGCCTCCGCTTCCCTGAGTGCCTTGGGCACTCAAGGGTGCTTCAGCCCCCCATACCTATCGCTGCCGCTGCCCCCACCACAGGGGCAGCCCCTCATGTGTCCCGACCCCCTGCCCTCAAGGCAAAGGGCCGCGACACTTTTCGTGTTTTGCGTCAAACTCTGCATGAAGTGGAACCCGCAAGATCTCTCCTTACCTTCCATTGGAGTCTTTGGGTCATCCCCATATACCCTCCTAACTGCAGCCCAGTTTGCCTGGGCATGGTCAGCCATGAAGCCCCTAAAATCGGGAGGGGGCAACTTCGCTCTCGCCATTTGCTCATTAATTTCGCGCCACATATGCAACTCCGAATCTGTGTCTTCTCCTTTCATTTCGCAGATAGCAATGGTCATCAACTTTCTACAATGTGGGTCGTATACATGTGCCCCCATTGTCATCCAATCGTGGTTGGTAATTCGCCGGATGTGGTCGAACATGACCCAGCAATTTGAGAGGTCTCCACTGGTCATCCGCTTCACCAAATCGACGCCGCTCCCCGGTCCACACGTTGACATCTTAAATATGAAGCACCTGTCCGTCTTTGAGCCTTGACCAGGAAAGAAGCTGCCTTGGATGAAGTCGTAGCTGCATGTGCGCTTCACTTCCAAGATGGAGTGCATGTCTGATCCTCTTCCGATTCGTTTCTTGCAGCCGACAATGTGGTTCCTGACATTGGGGCTGCACACATGGGAGACAGCTTCCAGCAGCTCCTTCATGTCCCCCTCGCCCAGCTTCTCTCTTGTGCTTCCATCCTCCGACATTATTCTGCCAATTGCAATTCTATGTGCGGATGCGAGCTGTATTTGCTTTGGTTTTGCTCCCGGCCTGAACCTCACCTCCTCCTTGATAATATCGTGGGCTTGTTGAAAAGCGACTCTGCAATTGCCTCTGCCGACGGGGTGGTCATGCTTTCCGATGTGAATGCATGCTCTGGTGCACGCTGGGCCGACGGTCCCGACGTAGTACTGCTTGGCGTTGCACACTGCCATGCACGTAGGGGCTGCGTTGCAATGGGCACACTTGAACGTCCCTGCAGGAACTCTACCTTGAGGCCAAAATAGGGTCGACGAATTGCCAATCCAGTCAGTCTCATTCCGGGTGCCTTTGCTCGTGTAATGGTAACATGTGCTCGAGAAACATTTAAGATGCCCAGCACACAATACATATCTCACTCGAACTCCATCACCCAGGTTGGACGATGAAGTTTTGGTGACACACCAAGGGTGGCCGTCATGTTTCCTGTTCATTCCTGCCAGCATGCCGTCTGGGCCTGCGCCTGCCGGCACTGGAGGGAACTCGTAGATAGCATTCCCATCCACAACATCAGGCAAAGTTTCCATAGAATGGATTGGAGTTTTGTCGTAATCAAGCCTAAGAAGGTCACTGGAGCAGGAACCCATTGTCTTCATTCTCCGCAATATGTCGATTACTGAGCGGACGGAAGTTGAGTCGGAGGGTGTGTGCTCATTGTTTGCCGACTTCTGAACACTCCTAGTGACGGACGACTTCGAAACATACGATGGAAGGACCATACAGTCTTCATCGTCACTGGATAAGTCGTGGACGATTGTTTCCCTGTTTTCCTGGATTTCCCTTTTCACATGTTTGGGCTTCTCTGCTTGTGAAGAGGTGCCCACATCCTTCATGGCAGACTTCACATCTTGCACGCCAGACCCTCTTGTGGAAGGAAGATCAACCAAGTTCCAGCGTGGGAACTCTTTAGGCACGATTTCACCAATTGCACTGTACCGGATGGATTCAGAAGCTGGGAGCTGCCACTCTTTGCCTTTTCCGAAATCTGCATGCAGAATGACGGGGGCACTTTCCAAAAAATTTCCATAAGCATCCTTCGTCTCCTCTTCCAAAAACACCGTTCCAGGGCGGAGCCCGAACTTCACACACAAGTACTGCTCAGTGACAATCGCAAATCCTTGGTCGCAGGGTATTTTAGCTTTCAGAGAATCAGGATGGAAGTACACGTTTACCCAAACACGGGAGTCCATGTTGAAGACGGGACCTCTCGGTACGCTCCGCAGCGAAGTCGTGCAATGAGAAGAGTGTGTCCTACCTAACACCACAATGATTTTTTGGAGGATTCTGTATCCAACATGATGGGTGATCAGTGCACGTATCGATGAAGGTGTGTAACGTACGTTACAAAAACGGACGACAACAGCAAGTTCACATCGGATATTTGGTGCCTGAATTGTGATGTACCACCACTTGGGCTACAATAAATAAGGCCTTCCCATGAATTTCGGCACCAAAATCTGGATGAACATCTCTGTCACGTAACAGATTTGGAAGCCAGAGGATGAATTCCGGCGACAGAAATCGTAATTTGTTCACCTCATGAAACTGAGCAAGCACCCAACGGATGGATTTCGGTGCCAAAATTCGGATGAACATCTTCTTCATGAAATTGTTTCTGCACGTAAGGGTTGAATTTGGATGCCGAAATACGGATGAATGTGTTCGTGATTACAGTCGTGATTCACCACGTGTCCGGATTTCGGTGCCCACATCCGAATTGACACTAATCCTGAATAGGCAGAATGGATGAATTTCGAAGCCGAAATTCATTCTTCTTCTCCTTTTCCGACTCTAATTCTGCTGTCCTGCGGATGGATTTCGGCGCCGAAATTCATCCGAAGTCCTCCCTTCTTTTTCTTTTTCCTTGCGATAGATGAATTTCGGCGCCGAATTTCATCCAAGACCTCCCTTCTAATTTTCTTTTTTCTTCGCGAATTTCGGCGCCGAAATTCATCCGAAGTCATCCCTCCAAATTCTTTTAAGGGTTTAAGCGCTGGATTTCGGCGCCGAAATTCATCCAATGCCCTCCCTCCAATATTTATTTCTCTTTGAAATGGATGAATTTCGGTGCCGAAATTCATCCTTACTGTCCGCAATGAGTAACTGTAATATTACATTTTCTATGCGACGGATGAATTTCGGCGCCAAAATTCGTCCGAACCCGACACTTACTTCTTGCTTCTGGATGATGCAATGTTCCGAAATTCGTTGGAGATAATCCATTCCGACGAAGATAACACGAATATTCTGCATTTAATGGAGAAATCGGCACATTCAACCCCTTCTGTCTTACAAAAGGCCGTTATCCAATGTCGAAAGGAGATATTTTTTCATGTTGGGGGAAAATTAATTGCATTTTAGCCGTTGTTTTCATTTGAAACTGACAGTATCTATTAAGTGGTCTTTTTTCGCACAGGACGTTGCCGCACATAAAGTATAATTTCGGTGCCAAAATTATAGTTAAATGTCCAGACATGGCAAGTCCAACAAGCATGGACAGCATCCGTGAGGGGCAATGATGGCGGCAAAGCGTAGCATGGTGCCGATTTAGTCTTCGCGCTGGATGAATTTTGGCGCCGAAATATGGATGAAATGTGCCCAGGTGCAACCATCTCCACTGTCCCGGAATTAATTTCGGCTCCGATATCCGACTGACAGGTTTGCTCATGATGGATGAGGACTGGGGAAGCGATGAATTGCGGCGCCGAAATTCATAAGTTTGTGCATGAAAGCACTTGAATAGGATGAATTTCGGCGCCGAAATTCATCCGTCCGCTGATGAAACGTTACGACCTGACTGTTGAATGTCATAGGCAGGGGATTTTCATGGCAGTTGGGTTTCGTGATGTGCGGATATTTCATTCAATGTCGGCTGCTCCGGGAACAGCATCCGGTGAACGGAACGGTATTTTGGTGCCGCAATTCGGATAAAGCGTCTTGTACTGGTGGCTTGAACAGGCACGCGTCGTGTTCCAGTCGACTTCATCCATGCGAACGTGTCAGGGGTCGCAATCTCTTCATCACCCATACGGCAGAAAGTGGTGGACGGTGGCAACGCTTCCGGAGACGTGGCTACTTACGCATCTGCTCGTGCATAATGGTTGCATGTTCCACCGCTTCGCTCTCTCGCTCCTTGCCCTTCTGCAGTGACATTCTCCTGCGTTTCCTCTCCTTATGCAGCATAGTGATAGCATAGAGTTTGTGGAAGGTCAGGCGACTCCGGCAAAAAGGAGGACGCGGGATTTTGGGAAGCCGCCGACGACACGACTTAAGCTCCGTCTCATGCAGGAAATGCAGACCTCGTTATCCGGAGACTCGGATCGCCCACCAGTGAGAGATTCGTGCTTCGCGGATGTGAAGCACTCCATACGCACTATTCCTTTCACACCTTTTTTTTGGCCTGCAGTGTCTCATGTTTTCCTGTTTGTTTGACATGGGAGCTGGGGAGGGATCGTAGGGGGGCGAGGCAACACAGTCAACTTTGGATACTCCTGCCCGGGTGCTGCGCTCGCAAGGTGGAAGTGCATCGAGGCAGGCGAGTCCTCATTCAACACCTCAGATATCGCCTCAGAAAAGCCCACCTAGAGTTCGGAAGCCGAGGAAGCAGAAGGAGCCCATGGCTTCGCCAGTAAAACCACTAGGGAGACTGGAAGCGGAGATATTGGGTTTGCAGGCAGTTTCAGAAAACACGGATGCGGTGGAGGCCGCTGGAGATGTCGGAGTCGGATCTACAGAAGGGCGGCCCATTCAGCTGACAGAAGCAGAGGACGACAACGTGGTGCGACTTGACGACGATCAAAACCTGCTAGAGCTTGCGGAGGAGAAAAACCTTCAGGACAGTAGACAGGCTGGTGAGAGGGGTGAGGGAAGTGAGAGAGGTGATAGAAGTAAGAAACTGGTGGCGGGTATGCTCATGAGCGCACGAGACATGAACATAGCAGCAAACAGGTTGCTGGCAGAGACTCGTAGCAACATAGGCCGCGTTTTGGGCTCCATGGTGTATCCGGAGAACCTCAAAGTTCCTTTGTGTCGCATGGTTAGCCTTCCAGTTGTAAGGCAAACACTGCCAGGGGACATCGATCGACTGAAGCACAACTTCAAAGAGGGGTATAGACGGGGGTCGGCAGCATTCTACGTTTCCATTGAGAATGACCAGGGTGTCACAAGGGGCCCCACTGCAGAGGAGCTTCAGAATTGGAGCCCCCACTGGCACACTGTAAATGCCGAGTTTGAAACCTCTCTAAAGACTAATCCCACATTCGCACACATGGAAGGGAAGATGTTCTTCGTTTGGGACGGGAACCACAAGATGCTTGCCTGGACAGAGTACATTGCTGAAATACATCCACAAGATATCAGTTGGCATTACATGGTGGACTGCATTGTCGTGAAGGTGGACGTCAGGGACAGAGGACTGCTGAAGGGTGCTATGGCGGATATAAATTTGTAAGTATACAACTACATCCTTGTGTACTGCCTATTGCGGCGCCGAAATAGACAATGTTCTTGCCTGTCATGCACTCTATGAACTGGAAATTGGATTGTTGTGCCGAAATCATATTTTCACGTTGTTTTTTTTTTTCCTCCATGGCAGGGTAACAGAGAGGGCCTTCGTGGAAACTCATCTGGCACATACGCTCACAGAGTGCAAGAAGTGGGAACAGCACCGCTGACGGACTTCCAAAAATCCCTCGATCCTGAGCTGTACAGGAAGTCCTTTGCGAAAGCAGATCGCACCTGGTACCGTCCAACACTGGATGCCATGGTGGAGATCCTCTATTCGGTGAGGTTCATCTCAAATTTCCCGATTTAATGCTATTTGTTGCAGGGATCCGTGGCCTGACTGTATCCGCTGGGTATGGGAATGCAGACGAACATCAGGGATGACTTGGCCTATGCCAAAAGGCAGTTCTTTGAGAATGATGCCCCCAACAAGGTGGACGCGTCGATAGAGAGTCACATTGTGCAGGCAGGGAGGCTGTCGCGCACCTCACTTCGGTAAGCTCCCCTTCAAGTCATAGTTACTCGCTTTGATGCGCGCGCCTGACTCCCAACCTTGCCGCCGGGCCAACTTGGAGCTTCGGCTGCTCACCGGGGCATAACGGTCCCCCTTTGTTCTCCCAAAGAACCCTCCACCGATTTGGAACCAGCGGGAATTCCCTTTGGTAGTTGGCAGTCCGGAACAGCTCCCCACTCTTTGGTCGCTTTCCGGCTCGCTCGCTTACTCACTAGTTTTTGGTCACCAATGGGCTAACACCGTTCTCGGGGTTACTACTCCCCTATATATACTTCTGTAGCTGTCCGCGGGGGTTTCACAACCAGCCATGCCATTTTATGGCGAACCACCACGAAGACCCTCGATTCCCGGTGGTGAGTCGCGGTGAGTCTTGGCACACTCACCGCGGCCCCAATGGACCGTGATGAGTCCCAAGACTCCCCACGACTCCCACCTCGAGGTCTCCACCCCATGGTGAGTCCTATGCCACCCCCACTAAGTCCCGCTAAGCTACCACCACCCCTTGTGGAGCCACCCCCACCGCAACCCGGTGTGCAGGGCTCCACCTAGTGAGCGCCTCCGCCTCCTTGAGTGCCTTGGGCACTCAAGGGTGCTTCAGCCCCCGTACCTATCGCTGCTACTGCCCCCACCACAGGGGCAGCCCCTCTTGTGTCCCGACCCCCCCCTGCCCTCAAGGCAAAGGGCCGCGACACACACCCCTACCAACAGGGAGTCGATGTCCTCATCGACTTGTCCATTTTGTAGAAATGAACATCCAAGTTGTGGCGTCCCACATCAAGGAGTTTGTTTCCGTACCATGGCGTCCCATGGCAAAGAACCAAACCCCACACTTGACTCTACTCTCCACCTTGCTGTTTGCCGACAGCTCCAATTCATACACATCCTCATTCATAACCTTCCGAATGCGAAAGGGTCCCGCATACGGAGGTACGAACTTCGGACTCACTTCCGGAGGTAGTCGGAAATTCTTGATGTTCAACCAGACCTCCGTGCCTACCTCAAACTTCACTTCCCTCCGCTTCCGATTTGCCTGCCTTTCATACCGTTTCCTAGCTTTGGCAATGTTGTACTTTGCGAGCTTTAACAAACGCTCGCGTTCTTCCAGTACTGCCGCTACTGCCGGTTCCTCAACGTCCTGGGCGGCCCAACTTGTCGGCACCAGAGGTGCTTTTCCATAGACCAATACGAAAGGGGAAACTCCCGTTGCGGAGTGTTCTGTGTTATTAACTCTGCCGCGTCTAAGTATTCCACCCAGTCTGTTTGGTCTGCCGACACGTAATTCCGCAAGATCTGCTTCACTACGGAATTCACTATTTATGTTTGGCCGTCGGTCGTAGGTCGGAAGGCGGTGCTCATCTTTAGTCTCGTCCCCATCTTCTTCCAAAGTGCCCTCCAAAATTTACTCGTAAACTTTGGATCGCGGTCCGAGACAATATCCTTCGGGACTCCATGATGCTTTAAGACGTGGGCGAAGTAAAGTCGCCTTGTCTCCTGCGCCGTTGCCGTCTCTTTGGTGGGGATGAAATGGCCCATTTTATTGAACCTATCCACCACCACCATGATTGCATCGAATCCTTTTGACAGCGGCATAGCAATCATGAAATCCATCGAGACGCTTTCCCAAGTCCCCTCTGGAATCGGCAAGGGTTGTAACAGCCCCGCTTGCTTTTTGTACTCGCTCCGGTTTTGTTGGCATGTGGTGCATGTCTTGACATACTCCTCTGCCTCCTCCCTCAGTTTGGGCCAGAAATACTCTTTCTTCAAGAGTGCCGCAGTGCGCTTGGCTCCGCCGTGGCCCGCAAGCGGGCTATCATGGATTCTCTCAAGAGGCTATATCTGATCCCTCCCTTCGGCACGTAGAGACGCTTTTGCTTATACTGGAGCAGTCCATTTTGCAAGTGGAACTGCGATTTACCCCCCATCCTCAAGTCCTGCATCACGGACTTTGCCAGCTCATCCTTCCGGCAAGCCTTGCGGATCTTCCTTTGGAGCGCCGTCTCGCCCTTGTACACCAACAAGAGCTGCTACTTTCTACTTAAAGCATCGGCCACCACGTTGTCTAGTCCCTGTTTGTACTGGATATCCACGTCGAACACCGCCAAAGTATCTTGCCACCTAAGTTGTTTTGGGGACAACTTGGGCTGCATGGCAAAATACTTCACCGTGACATTGTCCGTGAACACCTTCACTGGGTTGGAACCAACATAGTGGCGCCAAAGCTCAAGACAGTGCACCACCGCCTTCATATCTTTCTCGTGCGTCGGCCACCGTCGCTCCACTTCATTCAGTTTCTTACTTTCGTAAGCCACTGGACGTCATCTTGCATCAGTACACCCCCAATCGCGAAGTACGACGCATCTGTGTGTATCTCGAACGGACGATCGAACTCGGGATTTCAAGACTGGAGCTTCTGCCATCCGCTGCTTCAATTCAGCAAAAGCTTGGCCACAAAAGGTGTTCCATGCCCAGACTTTAGATTTACACAGAAGGTCTGACAGCGGCCCCGCAATCTTGGCGAAATTTCTCACATACTTCCGGTAATAGGAGGCGAGTCCTAGGAAGGATCACACTCTCGGGACCGAAGTCGGAGGCTCCCAGTCCAAGATTGCCCTCACCTTTCTGTCATCCATTTTGATCCCATCCTGTGTAATCACATGCCCCAAGAACTCCACTTTTGTGACCCCGAATTCGCACTTTGAAGCTTTGGCATACAGTGTCGCGGCCCTTTGCCTTGAGGGCAGGGGGGGGGTCGGGACACAAGAGGGGCTGCCCCTGTGGTGGGGGCAGTAGCAGCGATAGGTACGGGGGCTGAAGCACCCTTGAGTGCCCAAGGCACTCAAGGAGGCGGAGGCGCTCACTAGGTGGAGCCCTGCACACCGGGTTGCGGTAGGGGTGGCTCCACAAGGGGTGGTGGTAGCTTAGCGGGACTTAGTGGGGGTGGCTTAGGACTCACCATGGGGTGGAGACCTCGAGGTGGGAGTTGTAGGGAGTCTTGGGACTCATCACGGTCCATTGGGGCCGCGGTGAGTGGGCCAAGACTCACCGCGACTCACCACCGGGAATCGAGGGTCTTCGTGGTCGCCATAAAATGGCATGGCTGGTTGTGAAACCCCCGCGGATAGCTACAAAAGTATATATAGGGAGTAGTAACCCCGAGAACGGTGCAAGCCCGTTGGTGACCAAAAACTAGTGAGTAAGCGAGCGAGCCGGAAAGCGACCAAAGAGTGGGGAGCTGTTCCGGACTGCCAACTACCAAAGGGAATTCCCGCTGGTTCCAAATCGGTGGAGGGTTCTTGGGATGAACAAAGGGGGGACCGTTATGCCCCGGTGAGCAGCCAAAGCTCCAAGTTGGCCCGGCCGCCAGGTTGGGAGTCAGGCGCGCGCATCAAAGCGAGTAACGAAGGGGAGCTTACCAAAGTGAGGTGCGCGACACTTGGTATCAGAGCTTAGAGTTCAGTATGCGATCGTCCTTGGGATTGGCCTCATAATGGGGTCGGGCAAGCCGAAGCGAAAGCGGAACGGCCTAAAAGACGATGATCCTGGTGAGCCCGATGGAGGCGACGTGTCACCGAGGCGGCCGTTTGAGGAAGCGATGCATGTTTCCGAAAACGAGGCCGCTCAAGAGCGGGAGGAATCCGAGGAGTCGGAGCCCGAGGAATCCTTGAGAGTTCCGACAAACCAAGAGATGCCTCCCATGCCGGCAGCTTTGGGAAGGGTTGTTGGCGCAGTTTGGCGGGACGTTGAAAGACGTGTTGAAGGCGGCTAATGCCACTTCCACTAAGGCAAAGTTAAGGTGAAGCCTAAGGAACCCGGCACCTTCGAGGGCGTCCGAAATCGGAAGGCACTCAACACCTGGCTCCTGGAGCTAGAGCAGTACTTCCGGGCGGCCAAGTTGAGTGACGAGGATCGGGTGGAAGTGGCTCCCACCTATTTGAGGGGCTATGCTCAACAATGGTGGCAGAAACGCCTTCACGACCGAGGCCCAAGCCCGGAAACCTTGAATTGGAGTGGGTTCAAGGAATTGATGAAGAGACAGTTTGTGCCCCTCAACGCATCCTGGCTTGCCCGGGACAAGATGAGGAATTTGAAGCAAACAGATGACATTCGGGGGTATGTCCAGGCTTTCAATGTGCTGTTGCTCGAAGTCGCGGACATGGCAGAACCAGAAATGGTCTTCAACTTTGTGGCGGGCGCTGGCCCCATGGGCCAGGCGGAAGTTGGAGGTGAAAGCCACCCAAGACTTTGAACGAGGCAATTGAGAGGGCTGAATGTTTCTCAGATGTCCCTAGGGTTGAGAGACAAGGCCGTACGGAGCTGAACCACAAGAAGACCCGGCGGGAAGGTGACTCCTTCCGACCGGAAAAGAAGTGGGATAGGCCACGCGGCGACAATGGCACGTGGAAATCAAAGGGAGGGCCTTCACACGTCAAGGCGGCACCCGGTGCTTCGAAAGGAAAAGCGGGTGGAGCGGCTTATGGCGGACATAAGGCGACCTTTGATGGAGTGTGTTTCAATTGCGGGGAGCCCGGGCACATGGCCAAGAAGTGCACAAAACCTCGTCAATTGAACATGACTCGGGCAACCACGGAGCTGTCGGAAGATACCATCAGTCGCTTGTTGGAAGCGGTGGTTGCCAGGACTTGCAAGGTAGGCAACTATTCTTGTGAGTTGTATCAGGAAACTGGGCGCCTGCGTAAAGGGAGTCAGTTATTGTTCGTGGAAGGGATAATATCCGGAACTAACGTGTCGTTTGTTGGCATGGACACAGGAGCGTCGCACTCCTTCATGATGCCGGCGACGGCGCGAAAGTTGGGACTCCCGACAAGTGACATGGGGGGCCTCTATTGAGGTGCGTTCTGCCAAAGGAGAACCACAGTTGGCAACAAGGTTGGCGTTTGATGTTCCTCTTCAACTGGGGAGTTGGGAGGGACGCGAGAACTTCACTATCTGTGAGATCGATGGAGTGGATCTCATTTTGGGGATGACCTTTTTGAGCAAATCCGGAGCGGTCATAGATGGCCGCAAGAGAGTGGTCACGCTGCCATGTGGGAATGGTGGCAAGGTTTTAAGAGTGTCGGGAACGCCCAAATCCGTGGGAGGGCGAATAAACCTTCTGTCAGCAAGGTAGTGGGCCGTGGAGGAGGCACACGAGGTGAGAAGAAGGGAGGGCGATGGGGAGCCGAGCCCAGATTGGATCAAGGGGATCTTGGAGAAATACCAAGATGTGATGGGAGGATTTACCAAGCGGCTTGCCACCGCGAAGAGGAGTTGACCACAGATTGAGGTGATACCGGGATCGGAACCGCCTGCCAAGGCACCCTACCGGTTGAGCCACATGGAGTTGGTCGAGCTGAAGACTCAGCTCAAGGATCTAATGTCAAAGGGGTACATCCGGCCGAGTAAGTCACCTTACGGAGCCCCGGTGCTATTTGCAGACAAGAAGGATGGGACGCTGCGAATGTGTGTCGATTACAGGGCTCTGAATAAGGGGTGACTATCCAAAACCGGTACCCTTTGCCAAGGATCGACGACCTCTTCGATCAATTGGCAGGAGCGAAGTATTTCAGCCGGATCGACTTGCGCTCAGGCTTCTCCTTCCTTCGGAGTGGCTATCACCAAATTCGGGGTGGCGGAAGGAGATGAGGAGGAAGACCGCGTGCAGGACACAAGGTATGCGTTCATATGAGTTCTTTGTGATGCCTTTTGGGCTCACCAATGCACCAGCGACATTTTAGCACGGATGAACAGCCTTTTTCAGAGTGGTTTGGAGGACTTGTGATCGTGTACATCGACGACATCTTGGTGTACTCGAAAACAAAGGAGGAGCACCTGGAGCATCTCAAAAGGGTGTTCCAAAAGTTGCGGGAAGGGAAGCTGTACGCCAAAGCTTCAAAGTGCGAATTCGGGGTCACGAAAGTGGAGTTCTTGGGGCATGTGATTACACAGGATGGGATCAAAATGGATGACAGAAAGGTGAGGGCAATCTTGGACTGGGAGCCTCCGACTTCGGTCCCGGGGAGTGCGATCCTTCCTAGGACTCGCCTCCTATTACCGGAAGTATGTGAGAAATTTCGCCAAGATTGCGGGGCCGCTGTCAGACCTTCTGTGTAAATCTAAAGTCTGGGCATGGAACACCTTTGTGGCCAAGCTTTTGCTGAATTGAAGCAGCGGATGGCAGAAGCTCCAGTCTTGAAAATCCCGGAGTTCGATCGTCCATTTGAGATACATACAGATGCGTCGGACTTCGCGATTGGTGGGGCGCTGATGCAAGATGGACGTCCAGTGGCTTACGAAAGTAAGAAACTGAATGAAGTGGAGCGACGGTGGCCGACGCACGAGAAAGAGATGAAGACGGTGGTGCACTGTCTTGAGCTCTGGCGCCACTATGTTGGTTCCAACCCAGTGAAGGTGTTCACGGACAATGTCACGGTGAAGTATTTTGCCACGCAGCCAAGTTGTCCCCAAAACAACTTAGGTGGCAAGATACTTTGGCGGTTGTTGACGTGGATATCCAGTACAAACCGGGACGAGACAACGTGGTGGCCGATGCTTTAAGTAGAAAGCAGCAGCTCTTGTTGGTGTACAAGGGCGAGACGACGCTCCAAAGGAAGATCCGGAAGGCTTGCCGGAAGGATGAGCTGGCAAAGTCCGTGATGCAGGACTTGAGGATGGGGGGTTAAATCGCAGTTCCACTTGCAAAATGGACTGCTCCAGTATAAGCAAAAACGTCTCTACGTGCCGAAGGGAGGGATCAGAGATAGCCTCTTGAGAGAATGCCATGATAGCCCGCTTGCGGGCCACGGCGAAGCCAAGCGCACTGCGGCACTCTTGAAGAAAGAGTATTTTCTGGCCCAAACTGAGGGAGGAGGCAGAGGAGTATGTCAAGACATGCACAACATGCCAACAAAACCGGAGCGAGTACAAAAAGCAAGCGGGGCTGTTACAACCCTTGCCGATTCCAGATGGGACTTGGGAAAGCGTCTCGATGGATTTCATGACTGCTATGCCGCTGTCAAAAGGATTCGATGCAATCATGGTGGTGGTAGATAGGTTCAGTAAAATGGGCCATTTCATCCCACCAAGGAGACGGCAACGGCACAGGAGACAGGGCGACTTTACTTCGCCCACGTCTTAAAGCATCATGGAGTCCCGAAGGATATTGTCTCGGACCGCGATCCAAAGTTTACGAGTAAATTCTGGAGAGCACTTTGGAAGAAGATGGGGACGAGGCTGAAGATGAGCACCGCCTTCCGACCTACGACCGACGGCCAAACAGAAAGGTGAATTCCGTAGTGAAGCAGATCTTGCGGAATTACGTGTCGGCAGACCAAACAGACTGGGTGGAACACTTAGACGCGGCAGAGTTCTGTTATAATAACACAGAACACTCCGCAACGGGAGTTTCCCCTTTGTTGGTCTATGAAAAAGCACCTCTGGTGCCAACAAGTTGGGCCGCCCAGGACGTTGAGGAACCGGCAGTAAGTAGCGGAGTACTGTAAGAACGCGAGCGTTTGTTAAAGCTTGCAAAGTACAACATTGCCCAGCTAGAAACGGTATGTATGAAAGGCAGGCGAATCGGAAGCGGAGGGAAGTGAAGTTTGAGGTAGGCACGGAGGTCTGGTTGAACATCAAGAATTTCGACTACCTCCGGAAGTGAGTCCGAAGTTCGTACCTCCGTATGCGGGACCCTTTCGCATTCGGAAGGTTATGAATGAGGATGTGTATGAATTGGAGCTGCCGGCAAACAGCAAGGTGCACCCAGTATTCCATGTCTCCCTTTTGAAGCCTTACTTCAAAGATGAAGCGCGTCCGAATCGGCATCAAGTGTTGCGTCCGCCACCTATGCTGTTGGATCATGAAAATGAACCTGAGTACGAGGTGGAGGCAATACTTAAGTCAAGGAGGTTCAAGAACCGAGAAACGGAGTATCTCGTCAAATGGAAGGGCTATCATCATGTGGAGGCATCTTGGGTGCGTGCCTCAGAAATGGGAAACGCATCCGAGGCGGTCGCAGCTTTCGAAGGGCGACCTCAAAAGCGGAAGAAGCATGATGGGGACATCAACCTTGGAGCGTGGGGGAGGGAATGCATGCTTAGCCCGGCTTAGCTAGCTTAGGAATCCGATTGCAAAAACTTGTATTGTACAAAACGTGCTATAAATGAAATGGATTCCAAATGTTGTGCGTCCTATTTTGTTTGGAATGGTGATGCATGGTGTGGTTGGCTAGTGTGTAGAATGCATGGTAGCTTATAAAAGTGGGAGAGGTAAATGGGTTAATCGTGTGTTTGCGTAGTGCCGAAAATCGGGTGACCCCCATCCAAGGGGCAAAGAAACTTGCGCCTTCTTTGGGAGTTCACGTGCTAGTGCGCACCTGGCGCGTGCGCGTACTATAACTGCACTACCGAGGGGGTTGCCTTGTAGTGCGGGCTAACGCGGAAGCTACGTGCTTCCGTTCACGTACTATAATCGTGTAGCCTCGGGACGAAGTCGTAGTGCGGCTTCGGCGCGTTCCCATACCTCAGGCCAGCATTCCAAGGCGGACCCAATTGTAGTGATTGGGGCGCACGGTTGGTTCAAGGTTATCTTCCTAGTCAAAGAGGGTTCCAGGTGAACCCTTGCTCAAGGTGATGCCAAAAGCGGCATCATGAGCGGTCGCAAGCAATGTTGTTGCAGTAAGGCGATTCGATCCTCGGGGAGGATCGTTCCTTGGCCTTGAAGTAGGCCAAGAAGAGTGCACTGGGAGGAGCTTGAGAGGCTCCACCCTTGGCCGGGACTTGGAGGAAGTCGGCCGAACTAGCTAGTGGAGAGTAGAGTCAAGTGTGGGTTTGGTTCTTTGCCATGGGACGCCATGGTACGGAAACAAACTCCTTGATGTGGGACGCCACAACTTGGATGTTCATTTCTACAAAATGGACAAGTCGATGAGGACATCGACTCCCTGTGGTAGGGGTGTGTGTCGCGGCCCTTTGCCTTGAGGGCAGGGGGGGGGTCGGGACACAAGAGGGGCTGCCCCTGTGGTGGGGGCAGTAGCAGCGATAGGTACGGGGGCTGAAGCACCCTTGAGTGCCCAAGGCACTCAAGGAGGCGGAGGCGCTCACTAGGTGGAGCCCTGCACACCGGGTTGCGGTGGGGGTGGCTCCACAAGGGGTGGTGGTAGCTTAGCGGGACTTAGTGCGGGTGGCATAGGACTCACCATGGGGTGAGACCTCGAGGTGGGAGTCGTGGGGAGTCTTGGGACTCATCACGGTCCATTGGGGCCGCGGTGAGTGGGCCAAGACTCACCGCGACTCACCACCGGGAATCGAGGGTCTTCGTGGTGGTTCGCCATAAAATGGCATGGCTGGTTGTGAAACCCCCGCGGACAGCTACAGAAGTATATATAGGGGAGTAGTAACCCCGAGAACGGTGTTAGCCCGTTGGTGACCAAAAACTAGTGAGTAAGCGAGCGAGCCAGAAAGCGACCAAAGAGTGGGGAGCTGTTCCGGACTGCCAACTACCAAAGGGAATTCCCTGCTGGTTCCAAATCGGTGGAGGGTTCTTTGGGAGAACAAAGGGGGGACCGTTATGCCCGGTGAGCAGCCGAAGCTCCAAGTTGGCCCGGCGGCCAGGTTGGGAGTCAGGCGCGCACATCAAAGCGAGTAACTATGACTTGAATGGGAGCTTACCGAAGTGAGGTGCGCGACATACAGCTTCCCTTCCCGCAATTTTTGGAACACCCTTTTCAGGTGCTCCAGGTGCTCCTCCTTTGTTTTCGAGTACACCAAGATATCATCGATGTACACGATCACAAAGTCATCCAACCACTCCTGGAAAAGGTTGTTCATCAGCGTGCTAAATGTCGCTGGTGCATTGGTGAGCCCAAAAGGCATCACCAAGAACTCATATGAACCATACTTGTCCTGCACGCGGTTCTTTCCTCATCTCCTTCCGCCACCCGAATTTGGTGATAGCCGGAGCGCAAGTCGATCCGGCTAAAATACTTCGCTCCTGCCAATTGATCGAAGAGGTCGTCGATCCTTGGCAAAGGGTACCGGTTTTTGATAGTCACCTTATTCAGAGCCCTGTAATCGACACACATCCGCAGCGTCCCATCCTTCTTGTCTGCAAATAGCACCGGGGCTCCGTAAGGTGACTTACTCGGCCGGATGTACCCCTTCAACATTAGATCCTTGAGCTGAGTCTTCAGCTCGACCAACTCCCTGTGGCTCAACCGGTAGGGTGTATTGGCAGGCGGTTCCGATCCCGGTATCACCTCAATCTTGTGGTCAACTCCTCTTCGCGGTGGCAAGCCGCTTGGTAAATCCTCCGGCATCACATCCTGGTATTTCTCCAAGATCCCCTTAATCCAATCTGGGCTCGGCTCCCCATCGCCTTCTCCCTTCACTTCTCTAATGTAAAGCAAAAACTGGGGCTCGTGTGCCTCCTCCACGACCCACTCCCTTGCTGACAGAAGGTTTATTTGCCCTCCCACGGATTTGGGCATTTCCGACGCTCTTAAAACCTCGCCACCATTCCCACATGGCAGCGTGACCACTCTCTTGCGGCCATCTATAACCGCTCCGGATTTGCTCAAAAAGGTCATTCCCAAAATGAGATCCACTCCATCGATCTCGCAGATGGTGAAGTTCTCACGTCCCTCCCAACTCCCCAGTTGAAGAAGGAAGCAAATGCCAGGGCTATGAAGGCGCAATCGGATCCCCAACCAGAGGACGCGGAAAGACTGAAAGCAGAGGAGGCAGCCAAGCAGAAAGCACTGAGAAAGTTAGCCAAGGCGGCAGCGTTGGCGAAGGAGCAGATGGAGAAGCAGGCAGCTGAGCAGCCCAAGGACAAGAAGAAAAGATTGCGCAAATAGGGGCAAGAGACGAAGACCCCCACACCCAAGAAGAAGAAGCAGCAACATAGTCAGCCAGATGACGAGGTGTCGCGCACCTCACTTCGGTAAACTCCCCTTCAAGTCATAGTTACTCACTTTGATGCGCGCGCCTGACTCCCAACCTGGACGCCGGGCCAACTTGGAGCTTCGGCTGCTCACCGGGACATAACGGTCCCCCTTTGCTCCCCCACTAAACCCTCCACCTATTTGGGCCTAGTGGAATTCCCTTTGGTAGATGGCAGTCCGGAACAGCTCCCCACTCTTTGGTCACTTTCCGGCACGCTCGCTCACTCACTAGTTTTTGGTCACCAACGGGCTTGCACCGTTCTCGGGGTTACTACTCCCCCTATATATACTTTTGTAGCTGTCCGCGGGGGTTTCACAACCAGCCATCCCATTTTATGGCGAACCACCACGAAAACCCTCGACTCCCGGTGATGAGTCGCGGTGAGTCTTGGCCCACTCATCACGGCCCCTATGGACCGTGATGAGTCCCAAGACTCCCCACGACTCCCACCACGAGGTCTCCGCCCCCATGGTGAGTCCTATGCCACCCCCACTAAGTCCCGCTAAGCTACCACCACCCCTTGTGGAGCCACCCCCACCACAACCCGGTGTGCGGGGCTCCACCTAGTGAGCGCCTCCGCCTCCTTGAGTGCCTTGGGCACTCAAGGATGCTTCAGCCCCCCATACCTACCGCTGCCGCTGCCCCCACCACAGGGGCAGCCCCTCATGTGTCCCGACCCCCTGTCCTCAAGGCAAAGGGCCGCGACACACACCCCTACCAACAGGGAGTCGATGTCCTCATCGACTTGTCCATTTTGTAGAAATGAACATCCAAGTTGTGGCGTCCCACATCAAGGAGTTTGTTTCCGTACCATAGCGTCCCATGGCAAAGAACCAAACCCCACACTTGACTCTACTCTCCACTAGCTAGTTCGGCCGACTTCCTCCAAGTCCCGGCCAAGGGTGGAGCCTCTCAAGCTCCTCCCAGTGCACTCTTCTTGGCCTACTTCAAGGCCAAGGAACGATCCTCCCCGAGGATCAAATCGCCTTACTGCAACAACATTGCTTGCGACCGCTCTCGATGCCGCTTTTGGCATCACCTTGAGCAAGGGTTCACCTGGAACCCTCTTTGACTAGGAAGATAACCTTGAACCAACCGTGCGCCCCAATCACTACAATTGGGTCCGCCTTGGAATGCTGGCCTAAGGTACGGGAACACGCCAAAGCCGCACTACGACTTCGTCCCGAGGCTACACGATTATAGTACGTGAACGGAAGCACGTAGCTTCCGCGTTAGCCCGCACTACAAGGCAACCCTCTCGGTAGCGTAGTTATAGTACGCGCACGCGCCAGGTGCGCACTAGCACGTGAACTCCCAAAGAAGGCACAAGTTTCCTTGCCCCTTGGATGGGGGTCACCCGATTTCGGCACTACGCAAACACACGGTTAACCCAATTTACCTCTCCCACTTTTATAAGCTGGCATGCATTCTACACACTAGCCAACCATACCATGCATCAACATTCCAAACAAAATAGGACGCACAATATTTGGAAGCCATTTCATTTATAGCACGTTTTGTACAATACAAGTTTTTGCAATCGGATTCCTAGCTAGCTAAGCCGGGCTAAGCATGCATTTCCTCCCCCACGCTCCAAGGTTGATGTCCCCATCAACGCTTCTTCCGCTTTTGAGGTCGCCCTTCGAAAACTGCAACCGCCTCGGATGCGTTTCCCATTTCTAAGGCACGCACCCAAGATGCCTCCACCTGATGATAGCCCTTCCATTTGATGAGATACTCCGTTTCTTGGTTCTTGAACCTCCTCGACTTAAGTATTGCCTCCACCTCGTACTCAGGTTCATTTTCATGATCCAACAGCATAGGTGGCGGACGCAACACTTGATGCCGATTCGGACGCACTTCGTCTTTGAAGTAAGGCTTCAAAAGGGAGACATGGAATATTGGGTGCACCTTGCTGTTTGCCGCCAGCTCCAATTCATACACATCCTCATTCATGACCTTCCGAATGCGAAAGGGTCCCGCATATGGAGGTACGAACTTCGGACTCACTTCCGGAGGTAGTCGGAAATTCTTGATGTTCAACCAGACCTCCGTGCCTGCCTCAAACTTCACTTCCCTCCGCTTCCGATTCGCCTGCCTTTCATACCGTTTCCTAGCTTTGGCAATGTTGTACTTTGCGAGCTTCAACAAACGCTCGCGTTTTTCTAGTACCTCCGCTACTGCCGGTTCCTCAACGTCCTGGGCGGCCCAACTTGTCGGCACCAGAGGTGCTTTTCCATAGACCAATACGAAAGGAGAAACTCCCGTTGTGGAGTGTTTTGTGTTATTATAACAGATTTCTGCCGCGTCTAAGTGTTCCATCCAGTCTGATTGGTCTGCCGACACGTAATTCCGCAAGAATTGCTTCACTACGGAATTCACTCTTTCCGTTTGGCCGTCCGTCGTAGGTTGGAATGCGGTGCTCATCTTCAGCCTCGTCCCCATCTTCTTCCAAAGTGTCCTCCAAATTTACTGGTAAACTTTGGATCGCGGTCCGAGACAATATCCTTCGGGACTCCATGATGCTTTAAGACGTGGGCAAAGTAAAGTCGCCCTGTCTCCTGCGCCGTTGCCGTCTCCTTGGTGGGGATGAGATGGCCCATTTTACTGAACCTATCCACCACCACCATGATTGCATCCTTTTGACAGCGGCATAGCAGTCATGAAATCCATCGAGATGCTTTCCCAAGTCCCCTCTGGAATCGGCAAGGGTTGTAACAGCCCCGCTTGCTTTTTGTACTCGCTCCGGTTTTGTTGGCATGTGGTGCATGTCTTGACATACTCCTCTGCCTCCTCCCTCAGTTTGGGCCAGAAATACTCTTTCTTCAAGAGTGCCGCAGTGCGCTTGGCTCCGCCGTGGCCTGCAAGCGGGCTATCATGGCATTCTCTCAAGAGACTATCCCTGATCCCTCCCTTCGGCACGTAGAGACGCTTTTGCTTATACCGGAGCAGTCCATTTTGCAAGTGGAACTGCGATTTAACCCCCATCCTCAAGTCATGCATCACGGACTTCGCAAGCTCATCCTTCCGGCAAGCTTTGCGGATCTTCCTTTGGAGCGCCGTCTCGCCCCTGTGCACCAACAAGAGCTGCTGCTTTCTACTTAAAGCATCGGCTACCACGTTGTCTCGTCCCGGTTTGTATTGGATATCCACGTCGAACACTGCCAAAGTATCTTGCCACCTAAGTTGTTTTGGGGACAACTTGGGCTGCATGGCAAAATACTTCACCGTGACATTGTCCGTGAACACCTTCACTGGGTTGGAACCAACATAGTGGCGCCAGAGCTCAAGGCAATGCACCACCGCCTTCATCTCTTTTTCATGCGTCGGCCACCGTCGCTCCACTTCATTCAGTTTCTTACTTTCGTAAGCCACTGGACGTCCATCTTGCATAAGTACACCCCCAATCGCGAAGTCCGATGCATCTATATGAATCTCAAATGGACGATCGAACTCGGGGATTTTCAAGACTGGAGCTTCCGCCATCCGCTGCTTCAATTCAGCAAAAGCTTGGCCACAAAAAGTGTTCCATGCCCAGACTTTGGATTTACACAGAAGGTCGGATAGCGGCCCCGTGATCTTGGCGAAATTTCTCACATACTTCCGGTAATAGGAGGCGAGTCCTAGGAAGGATCGCACTCCCGGGACCGAAGTCGGAGGCTCCCAGTCCAAGATCGCCCTCACCTTTCTGTCATCCATTTTGATCCCATCCTGTGTAATCACATGCCCCAAGAACTCCACTTTTGTGACCCCGAATTCGCACTTTGAAGCTTTGGCATACAGTGTCGCGGCCCTTTGCCTTGAGGGCAGGGGGGGGGTCGGGACACAAGAGGGGCTGCCCCTGTGGTGGGGGCAGTAGCAGCGATAGGTACGGGGGCTGAAGCACCCTTGAGTGCCCAAGGCACTCAAGGAGGCGGAGGCGCTCACTAGGTGGAGCCCTGCACACCGGGTTGCGGTAGGGGTGGCTCCACAAGGGGTGGTGGTAGCTTAGCGGGACTTAGTGGGGGTGGCTTAGGACTCACCATGGGGTGGAGACCTCGAGGTGGGAGTTGTAGGGAGTCTTGGGACTCATCACGGTCCATTGGGGTCACCCTTTTGCGGTGAGTGGGAACACCCTTTTGAGATGCTCCAGGTGCTCCTCCTTTGTTTTCGAGTACACCAAGATGTCGTCGATGTACACGATCACAAAGTCATCCAACCACTCCTGAAAAAGGCTGTTCATTAGCGTGCTAAAGGTCGCGGGTGCATTGGTGAGCCCAAAAGGCATCACCAAAAACTCGTATGAACCATACCTTGTCCTGCACGCGGTCTTCTCCTCATCTCCTTCCGCCACTCGAATTTGATGATAGCCGGAGCGCAGATCGATCCGGCTGAAATACTTCGCTCCTGCCAACCGATCGAAAAGGTCGTCGATCCTTGGCAAAGGGTACCGGTTTTTTATAGTCACCTTATGCAGAGCCCTGTAGTCGACACACATCCGCAGCGTCCCATCCTTTTTATCTGCAAATAGCACCGGGGCTCCGTAAGGTGACTTACTCGGCCGGATGTTTCCCTTTGACATTAGATCTTTGAGCTGAGTCTTCAGCTCAACCAACTCTCTGTGGCTCAACCGGTAGGGCGCCTTGGCAGGCGGTTCCGATCCCGGTATCACCTCAATCTTGTGGTCAACTCCTCTTCGCGGTGGCAAGCCGCTTGGCAAATCCTCCGGCATCACATCATGGTATTTCTCCAAAATCCCCTTGATCCAATCTGGGCTCGGCTCTCCATCGCCTTCTCCCTTCACTTCTCTAATGTAGAGCAAAAACTGGGGCTCGTGTGCCTCCTCCACGGCCCACTCCCTTGCTGATAGAAGGTTTATTCGCCCTCCCACGGGTTTGGGCGTTTCCGAAACTCGTAAGACCTCGCCACCATTCCAACATGGCAGCGTGACTACCCTCTTGCGGCCATCTATGACCGCTCCGGATTTGCTCAAAAAGGTCATCCCCAAAATGAGATCCACTCCATCGATATCGCAGACGGTGAAGTTCTCACGTCCCTCCCAACTCCCCAGTTGAAGAGGAACATCGAACGCCAACCTCGTCGCCAATTGCGGTTCTCCTTTGGCAGAATGCACCTCAATAGAGGCCCCTACGTCAGTTGTTGGGAGTCCCAGCTTTTGTGCCGTTGCCGGTGTCATGAAGGAGTGCGATGCTCCTGTGTCCACCAACAATGACACGTTAGTTCCGGATATTATCCCATCCACGAACAATAAGTGACTCCCTCTACGCAATGCGCCAGTTTCCTGATACAACTCACAAGAATATTTGCCTACCTTGCAAGTCCTGGCGACCACCGCTTCCACCAAGCGACTGATGGTATCTTCCGACAGTTCTGTGGTCGCCCGAGTCATGTTCAATTGCCGGGGCTTCGTGCACTTCTTGGCCATGTGCCCGGGCTCCCCACAATTGAAACACACTCCATCAAAGGTTGCCTTCTGTCCGCCATAGGCCGCTCCACCCGCTTTTCCTTTTGAAGCACCGGGTGCCGCCTTGACTTGTGATGGCCCTCCCTTCGATTTCCACATGCTGTTGTCGCCGCGTGGCCTATCCCACTTCTTTTCCGGTCGGAAGGAGTCACCTTCCCGCCGGGTCTTCTTGTGGTTCAGCTCCGTACGGCCTTGTCTTTCACCCCTAGGGACATCTGAGAAACATTCAGCCCTCTCAATTGCCTCGTTCAAAGTCTTGGGTGGCTTCTCCTCCAACTTCCGCCTGGCCCATGGGGCCAACCCCGCCACAAAGTTGAAGACCATTTCTGGTTCCGCCATATCCGTGACTTCGAGCAACAACACATTGAAAGCTTGGACATATCCCCGAATGTCATCTGTTTGCTTCAAATTCCTCATCTTGTCCCGGGCAAGCCAGGACGCATTGAGGGGCACAAACTGTCTCTTCATCAATTCCTTGAACCCATTCCAGTTCAAGGTTTCCGGACTTGGACCTCGGTCGTGAAGGCGTTTCTGCCACCATTGTTGAGCATAGCCCCTCAAATAGGTGGGAGCCACTTCCACCCGATCCTCGTCACTCAACTTGGCCGCCCGGAAGTACTGCTCTAGCTCCAGGAGCCAGGTGTTGAGTGCCTTCCGATTTCGGACGCCCTCGAAGGTGTCGGGTTCCTTAGGCTTCACCTTAAACTTTGCCTTAGTGGAAGTGGCATTAGCCGCCTTCAACACGTCTTTCAACGTCCCGCCAAACTGCGCCAACAACCCTTCCCAAAAGGCTGCCGGCATGGGAGGCATCTCTTGGTTTGTCGGAGCTCTCAAGGATTCCTCGGGCTCCGACTCCTCGGATTCCTCCCGCTCTTGAGCGGCCTCGTTTTCGGAAACATGCATCGCTTCCTCAAACGGCCGCCTCGGTGACACGTCGCCCCATCGGGCTCACCAGGATCATCATCTTTTGGGCCGTTCCGCTTTCGCTTTGGCTTGCCCAACCCCATGATGAGGCCAATCCCAAAGACGATCGCATACTGAACTCTAAGCTCTGATACCAAGTGTCGCGCACCTCACTTCGGTAAACTCCCCTTCAAGTCATAGTTACTCGCTTTGATGCGCGCGCCTGACTCCCAACCTGGCCGCCGGGCCAACTTGGAGCTTCGGCTGCTCACCGGGACATAACGGTCCCCCTTCGCTCCCCCACTAAACCCTCCACCTATTTGGGCCTAGTGGAATTCCCTTTGGTAGATGGCAGTCCGGAACAGCTCCCCACTCTTTGGTCGCTTTCCGGCACGCTCGCTCACTCACTAGTTTTTGGTCACCAACGGGCTTGCACCGTTCTCGGGGTTACTACTCCCCCTATATATACTTTTGTAGCTGTCCGCGGGGGTTTCACAACCAGCCATCCCATTTTATGGCGAACCACCACGAAAACCCTCGACTCCCGGTGATGAGTCGCGGTGAGTCTTGGCCCACTCATCACGGCCCCTATGGACCGTGATGAGTCGCAAGACTCCCCACGACTCCCACCACGAGGTCTCTGCCCCCATGGTGAGTCCTATGCCACCCCCACTAAGTCCCGCTAAGCTACCACCACCCCTTGTGGAGCCACCCCCACCGCAACCCGGTGTGCAGGGCTCCACCTAGTGAGCGCCTCCGCCTCCTTGAGTGCCTTGGGCACTCAAAGGGTGCTTCAGCCCCCCATACCTACCGCTGCCGCTGCCCCCACCACAGGGGCAGCCCCTCATGTGTCCCGACCCCCTGCCCTCAAGGCAAAGGGCCGCGACACGAGGATTCCGACGACGATTTCCAGCAGGATAACACCCAGGGGGCCACACCTCGTCCAAAAATTCACAAGGGCCAGCGCTCCGGGGGTTCGTCTGCGAAGAGATCACTATGCGAGGATGCACCTGGCAGACCCTACCGTGCGGTGCACATTGCGGGCAGGGAAGTCCTCTAAACACCCACAATTGTGGAGTGTGTTAATGAAAATTTCCTAACTGCTCTGACCAGAAGGCTGGAAATAACGGGATTGAGGAAGGCGATCGAGGCCCACCAGGGGAAGGGGAAGAGGAAGGCCACTGGCAATGATATGGAGGACACTCCTGGCTACACAAAGATGATGGAGTATTTTGTGGCGATGAGCCACGGCAAAAAGAGCACAGTCGGGGGCAGGGCGGTGAAAGCCTCCATCGACATGGTCCTTGGGATATCCCGGATGGGCAGGAGATACTGGGGCTGGGCTCACTACCCTGGTGGAACAAGTACGACGAAAGATACTGGAGCCACACATTCGGGTTCGCAGCCAACATGTTGGACGACGTTGGCTGTGTTGTTGTGCTAGCAGCCGATGGAGAAGTCACTGAGAATGATATCTATGGACGGGGAGAAGTGCAGCACCCATCCTAAAAAAGATCTGGACTTGCATCAACACGCAGGGTCTTCTAAACGATGGCCAGAAAGTATGCTGTGGTTCTCCTCTGCTATGCCAATTTCTGCGCCAAAATTGCCCATGTACGTGTAGGCCACCTCTGACGTTTTCATTTCCTTCTTTGCAGACTCTTATCTTTCAGGCATTCTGCTTCGTGAAGGAACATTCGAAATTCAAATTACGTCAAGCAGGAAGACTTGTTGATTCCACAGTTGATCCACTAGAGTATAACGTCCTCTTCAACCATGTGGGAGAGAAGGACATGCTTTGTGATTTGTCGGGCAAGCCGTGGAGGTATGGCAGGACCAGGAGTCCTGCATTCATCCAGACGCTCATGGAAACATGTACGGATGTTGAAGGCAAGGTCCTCGACGTCACTGCAAATACAGGTGAGAGCGTTAAGTGATTGCAGCACCGAAATTGACACCATTTCCGATTGTGTATGTTTGCTTGTGCGAGGAAGCGACTCATTCTTGAGTTTGTCTGTGCTTGTGTCGTATGAATTCACAGGTGCCTGTATGTGGGCGGGAAGGATGTCCAACCAATTTGTGTTCTCATTTGAGGGGGATACGGCCTTGTACGATTTCAATTTGGCGGGCCTACAGCGTCTGCCTCCGATTGAGGATCCCAAAAACGCAGAAGAGGACATGGAAGGGGAGGAGGAAGAGGAAGAGGAGGAAGTCCAAGAAATTCGTACGATGCAGGGGCGCCCGAAGCCGCTTCCTCCAATGCCTGTCTTCGAGTGAGTTGCACCATAGTAAGTGTATTGTTTTCGGTTGTAGGGACCATGCAACCTGCCGATGATTCCCTGTTTGAATGCTCTAATGTGCTTCATTCTATGTTTGCATGCCTTGCATGGTACACTCAGCCTTGCAGAGTCGTCCGACGAGAAAATGCTGGGAGACTTGCCCGAATCGGACCCTGTTGCAGAGGAGGAGACAAAATCGCATCGGCCATTCTTTGCCAGATAATCGTTTCTCGCGAGTCCCCATAAGCCCTTTTTTCTACCAGCCTATGCAGACACGGCTGCCAGAGAAGCCATCAGGAGGGAGGATAGGCCTACTCGGTTTGAACAATTGATATTCGGGAATGAGCACAGAATTATAATGAGGCGTGAGGCCAAACATACAATTGTGAAAGGCAGAGTAGGCAAGTTCGTCATAGAATCCGTGTCCGAGAGCAAGGGGGATGATGAGGATAGTTCCGCACCCAGGTGGACAGTTCCGGCTGGTGAGGATGGTATTTTTGAGGGGAGGGCTTCTCAGAGTAACAGCGGTAGCGGCAGTGCAGGTTCGGAGGCAGGTGGAAGGCAGCCATCCTTGCATGAGGCCGGGGATGCATCGGACAGTGATCGCGGATCCTCACCATAGCAAAGTCTCATTTGGATCCTTTTGTTGTACAGTTCTGAAACACTTAAAGAAAATATTGACGATTTCAAAAATCATTGTGTTCAGACTGCATGTCCGATTCCCTACATTTCTTCCGGCAACCTAAATGTATAATAAAAGCAGAAGAGACGCAAACTTAAGTAAAGAACCCTACAAGTAATTTATGCACACCAGCGAGCCGGGAACTTGAAGCCATGAAACCCTGCCGTTTCTAACATTCCTATTGGGAATTTCTGTGCCGAAATAGCCCAGTGTGCGCCTTCATAATATGGGCCTTATAAAATTCCACGAAGGAATTACTGCACCAAAATATCACGATGGAAGCCTTCAGCACAAGGCACTTTAGCACATTCCACTAGGGTATTTCGGCGCCGAAATAGCCTGCTCTGCGCCATAAAATACCGCACTATATCACATTTTAAGAGGAGATTTCGGTGCCGAAATACCCCGGTGGATGTCTTCAAAACACCACTTTAGCACACTGCTCTTGGGAATTTCGGCGCCGAAATACCAAGGTCGGTGGTTTTAGGACGACGGTGGTTTTAGCACAATTTCTTCCCGTAATGTCGTGGCACCTTCTCTGTCGAGCCCCTTCTAGCCCCACTCATTTTCGATCGCCTGTGTGGGTAGCCGTTGCTGGCCAATGGGGGCACGTATTGCTGTTGCCCCAGAGAAGATCACCTGAGAAGGTTTTCCGCATTGGGTTTTCAATGTTTGCATCTCCGTGTTTAAAAACAACAGTGATTACTTGTCCCTCTCCATTCCCGGTGGGCGCACACTTCCTCAATGCCGCCCTGTGTAAATGCCTTCTGCATTCGACGGAACGGGATTGGAGGATCGCGATTGCGTGAGCCGGTGATGGGAGACATTATGGTGGAGTTGGACTTCAGTGAAGGTACACGCAGGGTGACGAGTTTCCGAGCACTTCTGTGGGATTCTCTTTGGGTGAGGCCTGCCAGTGGACAACAGTGGATACTTGTTGTGCGAGATAGACCTGGAAGACGGAGTGTTCGTCTCTTCATCATGAGATGTTGCTACGGCGAGTTCTGGAGGTCTTACTACCATAACTATACTGCACCTCCACAGTATTTGCTCCCGGATAGGGCTCTTGAGTTGCTCACTCACTCTTCTGGGCCAGGGAATATATTGTTGACACTAAGGGAGAATCGGAACAGGTTTGTCCTAGATGTTTGCGAATTTCACGACGCTGTGGAGGAGGTCCCAATAGGAGGCCTCCAATATCTGCATGTTTTCACGAACGTGACCTCTATAGATATCTTGTATCTTTATGTTCGCCATCTTAATCCAGAAAAACGGCAATGCGCAGTGGATGAGTACCGCACCACTCCTAATTCTGGACCTGTGGTTCGACGACTCGGTGGTTCGTGTTGTGAATGTCAATGCAGCAACATAGCGCGGTAAGGATCATTGTGGAGGGTGATTGGAGGGCACAGGCTCCGGGATATGGTAGTTCCACAAGTTTCTTATGCCGCACTGGTATTTATGATGATGGAAGCTCGGAGTAGTCGCTGTACAAAATAAAAACTTGTGGTTGCCTGATGTTTTTATTTCGAGCGTCATATCAATGTGGGCTTGATGTTGAGTTGAATGGGGTTTGCAAGTTCAACTGTCGTCTGACCCTGAATATATTACCTTGTCAGCACAATGGCTTGTGAGGGCTACAATTTTGTGTCTCTTTCCAGTCCTGCACAATGTTTTACAGTGGTGACGTGGAATAACGGCGCCGAAATACCTCATTCCGCATCCTGGACCAGGAGAAATAGACCCTATTACCGAGGTAAGAGGACATAACACCGTCAATAAAGGCACGGAAATTCCAATTCCGCGGATGCCCGCTCATGAGCTCATAGGCTCATAGGCTCATGGGCTCATGGGCTCATGAAATAGTAAACCTCCTCGTTGCCCGGTTGACCTTATTTTCCATAATTCCTAACTTTGTGGGGTGGAGGGGCTTGTGTTAGGCTGCATCAAAGCGCGCAAAGGAAGGGGGGACTGAGGCTATGACGAATGCTACTGGTCCACCTACGACATGGGTGCAACAAGTCCCGAATGGCCCATGGGTGCAATCCAGAGGTGGGCAAACGTGGCTGCAACAAGGACCACCTACCTGGCAGCAGCCCATGGCCCCTCCACAGACGACGAACACGTGGTCATGGATTCCAAGTGGGTCCAATGGAGGACCCCAAGGAGCTTGGGTACAAGGAAGTGCCCAAACTTGGGGCCCTCCATGTAACGCCGCTGGTGGGCAGTGGGCAGGCCCCCCTTTTAATGGTGCTACTCCTCCATTCACCCCCCCCCTGCTGGTGATGATCAAGATTCCACACAACAAGGGGATGTTGCGTCGCAGGCTGCAAACAAAAAAAGGCAAAAAAGGCTGGCTACAAAGGAACATGAAACTGATGCGAAAGCCCGCAAATCTGCTGGGCTGAAGCCGCACAAGGTACAACTAAACTCTAAGGGGGAAGTAGACCAGGGGTGTGAGGGGAAGGATTACTGGCAAAGCTCCTTGCGGGGACTCTGCATCAAATATCTTGATCCTAGCATTTTGCTAGTAGACAAGCAGGAACCCAGTGACATGGCCAAGGTTAAGGAATCCATGGACGAGGATTTTGATTACTATCCTAAACTTATGAGCGTTGACAAGTTCCAGAAAGCATGTGGGAGGATTATGAAAGTACACCGCCAAAAGTTAAAGCTGGTGTGGAAGGCTGGAGGTCCATGCCCTCCGAGTGTAAAGTCCTGCAATAGGGATGCATTGGTGAAGTACTAGGAGTCCCCCAAGGGCAAGAAAGAGAGTGAGAACATGAAGAGAGCACGATCCAATGTTACCAACCCATCGAGGGTTGGAAGAGCAGGGTTGGTTGGACAGGCCCGACGCTTGGTAATATGAATATCTGTACCACATTTTAGTATATGTATACATCTATATGTATGTACATATATACACATGTATGTGATGGAGTAGAATACCATCTCTGCCCTGTGAGGTAGTTGCAAACTGTCACTACAGTCATGCCTATGTAAATGCCCCACTTGTTTGGATGAATAGGGGCTATTTTTTTTTTTTGTTGTGGCCCTGGCAGAAGAAAGAGAGAGCACGAAGTCCAAGCATCACTGAGCTGGCACACGCATCGAAGGCGGACAAGGGTTTTGGCTCCCAGTCAATTGGAGGTGCACAAGTAAATGGCGTGTGGTACGTAGGACATCTATGTCCGCATTGCACTCGGCTAGAGAGATATGTAGGTACGGTACAAATTTTCTTGGTGGGCTAATGAAGCGTTTATCAGATGTTTGAAGCTCCGCAATATGCTAATTGTGAATATGTGCCAAATAGCTAAGTTGGTCCAACGACAACAATCAGTTATCTTTTGAATATGGTGTTGTAATTTATGTCTTTTTGGGCAATGGAAGAGAATGTCAATATGTTCCCAAGTGGTGGGGGGGGCATCTTTCCATTTACACAAGTACATAGTATCAACGCGAGAGGCTCCATATTGGTCAATCGCATTTTTTGGACAATGCACTGTATTTCTTCAAGTTCAGGTTAGGCGAAAAGTGTGTGGGTTAATAAGCTTGGTTTCACTTGCATCTGTAAGTTGTAAAATTGTCGATATATATTATATCGCATAAAGAATTTTAGGGTGGTTTGTTTGACGTGGGGGCTATTGTTTGGGTCAAAGAGACATTGTTGTAGGCTTGTATCCCATGTTGTTTCTAGGGATGAAGTGTGGAGTCGAATGTTTGGTCGCTTTGGCCGGAGAGTTCAGTAAGGATGTAGCCTGTGTGATAATTTGTTTCGAGTAAAATTTCTCTGAGTATCCCAATTTAGTGATGGCGTCATTTGTATACCAAAATATGTGTATGGGTTGTCTTAGTCCAGATATGGGAAATGATGATTATTATATAGCACAGTGTTATGGAGTATTCTTGACACAGTTGCTGCATCATGTTTAGTATGGTGTGTGATTGCTGTTATTGCACATTTATGTAGGCTCAGTTCCATTGCCCATTTATTGAATCTTTATAATTTTTTAATTTGTCAGCTGAGATGTGTAGCTTTATTAGAGAGCAAAACGAGATCATCTGCATAGGCAGCTGTTGGGACATTATTTGGTGAGGTAATGTACTGGTATCCGATGTTACCTAGGGCCAGCCATCTGAGAAGAGGTTCCAAAAATATAATAAATAGGTATGGGCTGAGTGTATCTTCTTGTATATTGCCCTTGTTGATTGATATAGGTGATGTATCTCCAAATGAGGGACCAGAGTAAATGGTGGTGCTTATATTACCAACAAGCATTACTGCATCTAATTTTGGGGAATGTAATTTAATTTTCATGTGAGTATGGTTCCAAACAAGTGGCAAGTAGGTTGGTCTTGTTGTCCAAGGCTTTAACCCATTGAGGTAGTCAGCAAGTGGCAAGCCTGATTGAGTGGTTGTCATATTGTTTTCTTTCTTGAATAGTTCATTGTATGTTACCCCAGTAATTGAATAACTAGGTACAGGCCGTGATCGAATACAATAGGTAGAGGTTATGTAGCATATGTGCAGCATGCTCATGCGAGCAAAAAGGAATATTTGGTATAATCTGAAAATATATCGTGAAGATATTATGGCGAAACAAGAATGTCATGCCAAAACCATTGCAAAACTATTCAAAATATTTGCTCGCATAGCACATTCTTGCTCATGCAGGCTATGAGGGTTTTGATTTGTTTCCTTTCAATAATTCCAAGTAAGTTCCTGCTTTGATGGTTATTCTCACGAAGAATGTCAAAGTAATTATAATTTATAGGCAGTAAGAATTATATTTATCATATCGATTATAATACATAGCAAGTACTGAGTCTATTTGTGTGTTTGAACTAGTGTTGTGTGGATATATAATTTTAAACATACCCTCCGGGTCCAGATAATACATTATAGTAAAAACATATACCCTCCGGGTCAGGATAATTTACTAATTTTGATATAGATATACCCTGGTCCCTCAAGACATGGTATATTATATCTCATTTTTTAACTAACAGAGTATATTGAAATACATTTACCCTTGGTTATTGGGGGGGTGGTAGAACGTGAGCACAAGAAAATGGAGTCGTGAGCACAAAATACGGCAATAGGGTACCCATGTTTCCACGGAAATAGAATACGAAGGACAAAACCTACTTCCTACACACGAATAGGCACCCCTACTGTATATCTACCAACTCCAAGTTCCAAATATTTACAGCTTCGGTATCCTACAAAAAAACAACATGTCATTAAGGAAAAACAAAGTCACAATACCCAACACCATCCAAAACACACAAATACCAAACAATAATTGAACAATTTAATATAATGAGGCAAACAATGGGTTTTTCCAATGAATTTATCAGATTTCGTTAGCGAAATAAATCAAGGTATCGGATTTTGCTAGCGAAATTTTAAGGTATCGTTGCATAGGTCATTATCCAATGGTTTCTTAGCGGAAAAAAATGAGTTGTGTTTGGTTTTGCATATAAGGGACGACGCGAGGTTGTGTTATTTCGCTAACAAATTGTTACGTGCTTATTGCGGTAGGTCATTACCCATGCTTTCGTGGGCGAAACAAATGAATTGTGTCTAGTTTTGCATATTAGTGATTGCTACGAGTGTCAACATCACATGATTAAATATGCAACTATTAATTGACGAAAATTGTTGATGGAGATTGCACTGACAGGAAATTCCCTATGCCCCAACTTCGTATGGTTTCTGCTCACGTGAGCAGACTTGTGCTCACATGAGCAGAAATTTCCAAATGTTTCACATTTCGTCTGGCGTGAGCACGTTTTAGTTCCGCTAAAGTATTTTTTCAAGAATATTCTTGGAATATGCGGCATATGCTCTTCTGCTCACGTGAGCATGCGCACTGAGGCGTGAGCCTACGCACATGCTACCTAACCTCGGGTTTTTGTATGACGAGTAGGTATAAGTCCAGGGTATAAATAAAACTATATATCCTATATAATACCGCCTCTCATTTTTTAGTATTCGCGTCTTCAATGCACCTATGGGCCCCGCCAGTACGGCCCATGGGATGAGCTCATAAGCCCACCGCCCATTCACCGGGTCGGCCAGATTCTGAAATTTTTCGAAGTCCTTGTTTATCTACCATGGCGGACCTTCTAGCGGACTGGGCAGACCCTCCAACAGACCGACTCCAATCTTCGAGCGGACTGGCAGACCCTCCAGCAGACCAACGAGCAGGGCACACCCTCCAACAGACCTCCAACAAACCGGCGAGCGGACTAACTCCAACCTTCTAGCGGACTGGGCACACCCTCCAACTTTCGAGCGGACTGGCAGACCCATCGACAAAATATATATTTAATAACACACATTACTGCCATAGTATAACTTGACAAGATTTGAACACCAAACCTCGTGCTTATTGTTCATTGCTCTTAACCACCACACCACTCGCCACTTTTTACAGACCTTTGAAATAACTAATGCTTTATGTGCATATTGTGGGCCCCAGCAGACTAGCTTGCCGGGCAGACCCAGCAGCAGACTGGCCGGGTCCGGGCAGTCCCACCCTCCGCGACCCCCTTTGCCACACGCGAGCCCCGCCGCAGCCACACGCGGGCATTGAAGACACTAATATTGTTCAATGAGAGGCATATAATGACACACTCATAAGGGGTATATAGCAGATTTTGGTCCAATGCACAGCCTGCATGGTTCTATATAGTCATAAATTTCCCATGCCTCATGTATATGGGATAAATATACCCTTGCATACAATATACCCCCATATTAGTTTATACCAGAGTTGTGCGGGTAGTGCCTTTTTATGGAACCCACCGGGTCTGGGTTCGGGTTTTCTTTTGGAACCAAGTCCAGGTTCGGGTCCGGGTTTTTCAACACGGACTCGGGTCCGGGTAGTTGTTGGAAAATATTAGCGGGTTCTGGGTTCCGATCCGGGTCCTAAATTAATTGACTAAATAAACTAGAAAATTAAGATTAATTAGAGATAAAATTATTTTTGGCTGGAAAAAAAAAACTAAATCCAAATGGTGAATTTTCTTTAAAGACACATTCCTTCAAAATATACCATGAATATGTATTGCTCATTTAACACAAGAATTAAAATAAAAATTGAGTTCCATTATTCAATATCAATTCTTAAACATATTAAGAATAGTAATATGCCTCAAGGCTCATACATCACTATAGCATGGATGTGTGGGAGCTGGCGTAATAATAATATATGACACCTCCTTTGGGATGTGTAAATTATGGTGTCACTTGACCCCGAAGGACACAACTTTGTGACACCAATTCGTGGATTGAACCCACAACCACTTTTGAGGTGGTTTGTGGCCATTACCACTGGGCTACAAGTTGATTGTCTATATGGTCTACCTTGAGTGGTGGGGGCTGGCTGCTGCAGCCGCTTATTACTCGTCACCTCCACACACATTGCAAAACATACCACATCTAAGGTGGACCTCGCATGCCCCACCTAAAATTAAACCTGGACCCGACCCGTCGCACTGGCCCACAGGTTAGCGGGTATAACGGGTTCTGGACCTAGCAGGCGGGTCCATGTATGAACCCGGGTCAAGGTCCGGGTTTGTGATGGCACGGGTCCAGGTACGGAGTCCAAGTACGGCTCCGGGTAACTTGGACTCTAACCCACCTGGTACCCGGGGTCAAAACCCAGACCCGCACAACACTCGTTTATACCCGCTATTGGGTAGGATAAATCTCTGAACTACATCATCCGGTTATATGTAGGGTAATATTCGGATAACATATGTGGCTAGGTCCGGGTATATACGAATCCATTTACTCCTCGATATACCTGACACAACACCGGTTTGAGCCAATGTTGGGCGGGCAGATTTTTTTTTTTTGTAGATTGATTTCAATATACCCTTAGGGTCCGGGTTACCCCTTTTCAATATAAAAATGGACCCACCGGGTCTCGGTTTCAGTGTGCACATACAATCCGGGTCGGGTCAAGGTAAGATAATATCTGAATAATGAGCCGGGTTAGGATATGTCTGGGTATTCATATAACATACCCTCAAGCCCAGGTAAATTAAGGGTCCGGGTGGGCCTATTAAGCAAATAATGGCACAACACAATAATTTAAAATTAAAATTTAAAAAAAAAACTTTAAAACAGTCCTACAGAAAATGGCGCAGCTAATTCATGTTTTCAACGGAGAAAACCACGCTTACCCAACGAGTTGAATGCAAGTGTGGGAGCCTTGCCGGTACGGTTGCCGGGGATGGCCATACCAGCGACGTTCTGGCGGGGCGTGCTGTCAAATCCCCACCCCCACTGCTCCCCTCTCACCTGCGAGACTGTATTGTAGAGTAAAACATTAGAAAAATCAAAGGTTTGTCAAGAAGCGGATGGTAGTGAGGTGGCTTGGTGATATGCATTATAGCGATGAGTTTGAGGTTCAATTTGCGGCAGTTGAAGCACATCGAGAGATTGGTTGCACATGTGATTAATTAATGTATTTTTACATCTCCAAAAAAATTCTAAGTCCAAGATCCCCGCTCCGCTCCCCTGTTCTCATTATCCGCTCCCCTGCTCATTTCCTTGTTCCCAGTCCCGCTCCCCTATCCCTATCCTTTGTCCTTGCTCCCCTGTTCCCGATCCCCGCTCCCCTCCTCGCTCCCATGTCCCACTATGGGGAGTAGGGATCGGGGAGCGGGAACAGGGGAGCAAAATTGGGGAATGTTTGGGAACATGGTCCAAAAGGTGGGGAGCATGAGGAGGGAACAGGAATTGTGGAGCGCTCCCCATCTTCCCAATGGGGGATGAGATTTGACTGGCAGTCTAGTGGAGCCTGCCGGAGCTCTGGCAGCGGGCCCACCACCTCACACGCTTGCCTTAAACTCGTTGGGTTAAGCGTAGTCCTTGCCATTTTCAACACTTAAAAAAAATAAAAAAATTGGGGTGGTATCCCCCTCGTATGCTTCATGGCTTTCTTCGAGGTTATTTTTTCCTTGTTTCCCCTCTTAATTTGACTGTCGGGCACCGCTCCCTTTTATATAAAATAAAATAAAATAAATCCAATGGCATATAATTTTATTGAAGACGGATAAAAATAAAACCCTATAGAAGCGGCAATTACCACACATCTCCATGTTGGAACAAGTGTGTGGTCCAATAGAAAAAGACGCAGAAGGTGGGGTGTGGTGGGCTATTGTGGGCCCATGTGGGCATAAACCCGGAGGCGGATAGAAACCTGGTAGGGTCCGGGTATCCTTAGAGGCTTGGGATCAGGATAGGGTCCGCTTCAGGTAGGACGCAGTTCAATACCCGGCCAATAGCCTGGCCCGGGTGAGGGTATCATGCAATTGGTGGGCGCGGGTATATCATATACCCGCCCAACACTGGTTTGAATCAGTGTTGGACTGGTATGTAGGGGTCAGGCCGATTATCAACTAGGGTATTAAAGAAGCCGGCTGGTATTTACTTTTGTGGTACTAGGGTCAAGACCCGGAACCCATAGTATTTGGCACTTGCAATACTTAGGTCAATACCCTACCTAGCCTGGCCGGTCTTTGGAAAGGCAATATCCGTATCCGTCCGTTCTCAATAGATGCCGGATTTTGAAGTTGCAGACGGTTATCAACCAGTGGTATTCCAATTGTAATACCAGCCGGTTACCAACCCGGGTATAAGTAATTTAATTTTTACTTTAAAGTGGTAGTCTGAGGGACCAATTTACAAGGATGCCTGGTTTCCCAAAAAATTTAAAAATGATGCAAAAGCCTTTGTAGTACATGAGCATTTTGTCAAATCAAGTACAATCAATTAGGAAAACTGGTTCCAAGTCTCATTGTCGAACATGGCCAAATCGGTAACGCATAGATTCTTCTCATCCATCATATTTGTGTTTGAAAAAAAAAAAAAAAAAAAAAAAAACTCTTGATCAAGGAGAGACAATATATGGCATGTTGGGTGAAATATAAAATTTTGTGAGTATTCTAATACTATGGAGCCTGCTGGTATTGAAAGTAAAAATATTTCAATACCAGGACCCGGCTGGTATTAAAAAAAGTATTACCCGACCAACATTGGTTTGAAGCATATGTCTATCTTATATATTCTATTTCCATGGAAAGATTGGGAGCCTAATATTACTTTGTTTATGTGTTCACACTGTGTTGGGCGGGTATATGAATTACCCTGATATACCCGGCGGGTATATCAGGGTATATTGATATATATATACCCTGGTGTGGCAAGTTTAGGTACCTGGATGTATACCCTTATATCAGGGTATATTTTTATGATATACCCTTACCCTTATATCATAAAATCTTATCCTTATATTTACCCTCCATCAAGACGCTCAATATACCCTACTTTCCTAAAGGGTATATGTTAACATGAAGGGTATATCTAATCAGGGTATATAAGGGGCTTTATGTGCCTTCATAGCCTTTATGTGCTAGGTCTTTTTTCTTTTTTGTTGTGTTGTTAGGGAGCCTTGAGCTATAAGAAAGCTCCAATCACAGCTAAAACAAATGTTACATATATATCATTCCTTAAATGTCATATAACCCAAACAACAGATCTCGCATATATATATATATAAAAGGACAATTTAGGTCCTTGAGGGGTTTTTATTTATTTATTTATTTAAAGAAATCTGGGAGCGACAGCCCACAATTCAGGCCCTTGAGGAGGGGGAAAGATTAACCCCCTTTCATTTATGGGCCATGAGATGTACAGGACGATCAACACCCAAACATACCGTCACACGAACAAACCCACACACGGGGCAGGGCAGCGGGTTCGAACCCCGAACCACCTGAGTGACACACACTGTGCACTTACCAGCTGGCTACCAGCCAACGTGCTTTTTTTTTAATCTCAAACCTCCTCCATCTTGCATTGGAAATTAACACCAAAATATTATGCAATATCTTATCAATTTTCTCTTTTACCATAGATTGTTTTTTTTTTTTGTTTTTTTTTGTTTTTTTTCGGGTGTTTTGTACATATTGAAGAACATCTTGTGAGCAGTCGCTCCCAGGTTTCGTTTTCGAAAAAACAAACATAAAAAAAAACATCATATATTCTTTAAAACCATTAAACTATATATTAATGGAAATAACTATGCATACCCGGAAACTATTCATACCCTCAGGGTATATTTTGGCATGTATATCCATACCCGGGGGTTATATAGAAATCTGAAAAGTTAATTTACCCATACCCGAAGGGTAAATAATTTTTTGAGATTTCAATTTATCCAAACTCGGAGGGTAAATGATTTGACAAAAATAATTTACTTATACCCTAAGGGTATATTGAAATCAATATACCCGCACAACACTGGTTCACACCTCCATTTTTCTATGCTTATGAGCAGTACCCGTAGGTGTGCTCATATACTATCAATCCCCAAACAAGTAAAGTCAATTGTCAATTGTTGGTAATGAACACAGTCAAAAGTTGGCGTCACATTCCTAGGTATTGTGCTAGCCATATCAATAGGCAGTATAAAACAATACGTGGAAATGAGCTCCTCGTGTCAAAGTTTATCCTCATCTTGGCCAACTGTTCGGACTTGGAAGTTGACCCTTACTTTGGTGGGCTTTAACTTCACGCACGTCCCACTAAAATTACAAACAAGAACATGAACCATGGCTATATTATTTATAATGTCAAATAACCGATACCCATGGTGCCCCAAAATGTTGGGAGGAGCCAATAACATGGTGGGGGTGTTGTAGACAGATGTAGTTTGCGCGGGACTTGAGAGAGATAGATGTCCACCTTCATGTAGAAACACTTGTCGATCCCTCAACTATCATGAATATCACCAAATAGTATATAATATACAATGTTAATATTCTCATTCACATAATATCCCAAATCTTGGGAGGAGGCAATGGCGTGTTAGTGGTGCTCTAGAGAGGTGCAGTTTCTGAGAGGTTTGAAACAAATGTCTTGTTTTTCAGAAACACTGGTAGATGCTTCAACTTGGGGGGTCCATCATGAATATTACAAATATACATGTCATTAAAGTGGAAGGCAACAGTCCTTTGGGGTCAAGTGACACCATAAGTTACGCTACTTCGACAAAGATCCACATATTATTATTATTTTCATGTCACTAGGAGACAATATCTCATATCGTTTCTCCATGGCTGACGACTTTGAGGATATAGTTTGTCTTATTCGGTTGGAGATTAAAAACGGATATTGGTAATAGAATTTGATCCCCTAACATTTGTGGTGGATCTAATCGCACATGTGACCCCAAAAACAAAAATGTGCATTGTGACTATATTAAAGTTATCTGTTAAGTTGAGGGGATGCGGGGTGAGTTCCACCAATTTGACCAACAGATAGGATTAATGTCAATGAATGTCAAAAAGAGGAGCAAAGTACAAGCGAAAAGAGGGAGGGCGAAACTCAAAATAGCAAGAAAAAGAAGCTCAAACGCGTTTGATTCTTTCTTCCTGCACACTTGCGGCAAGGCCCTCCGAATCCATGGTCCCACATCCCACCCTGCATGAAACTGCCATGTGAAGGAGGTGAGGGCGTAGGTCGAAGGGCGCAACAATGAGAGGCCCTGTCATCGTCGAGGCGGAAGGAGGAGGCGGGCCAGCTGGCTACGGGGCCGGTCTGCACCCAACATGTAGGAGAAAGGAGCTCCAACGAGGGGCACTGCTGTATTGATTGCCAAGGAGGAAGGAGGAGGCGGGCCAGGGCTGTGGGGCCGGTCTGCAGCCTCGCGCAGGAGGAAGGGGCAGGGCGGGACAAGGCTATGGGGCTGCGCTCCAGCGAGTGCGCCAAACGAAGAGGGGGCTACGGAGGGTTGAGGCTGCAGCAAGCACACGCACATAAGGTCAGGCGGGGCAACTCGCGTTGCAGGGCTACAACGCCTGCGGGGAAAAGAGGCGGTTCTTGCAGCGAGAGGGCAGCTCTCGATTGAGATCTTGAGATATATCCCCAATATCAAAAGATCTGTAAAATGTTCAATTCAAAGTGGTGCATAGAGAAGATAGAAGATTGGCAAATGTACATGCCTCTGCGAGCATCAACAGCATGTCAACCAAGGCACATTGCCAACGACAGCCAGATTTATGGTACTTCCAACAAGAGGCCCATCATCTTTCTTTTAGGTCAAGATCCTTTACCATACAAGCCCTCCTGAATGCCCTATGACACTTAAGGCTGGACAATCTCCAGTCCTTCAACACACACTCATAGAGCTAAGGGATTACCGTTTTGTGTTCAAATCTACTGCACAATTAAGAGCATTCTAGTTGAGGTTCTTTTATTAATCAATTCTGGATGCAGGTTCAATTAGAAGGTAAACTTTAGCAACATACATAACATGATCATCAGAATAGCTTCTCTGCACCCAACACCACAATGCCTTCTCTTTCATGCACAAAGTATTTTCAGGTGATTAAAGGAAATTTACAGTAAAACCTCCATGATCGAGTGGATTAAGGCTCCTGCCTTGAGCGGGAAATCGGGAGCCCATAATATAATTATATATTATTCTAAGCCTGGATGGGGCTTCAAAAAATCAAGAAAGGGGACGTATTTCCGCGGATGACTCTATAGCGACCCTATATCCGAGGAAGCAAAAAATGACAATTGAACAATGAGCAATGAACCAAATATCAGAAGAATACAAGTCAAGTTAAGAAATTGAAAATGAAGTGGAAACCCATGTTGAATTAGGACCCAACTTAACCACCAAGTATGAAAAATTAAGGAGCCAAAAAAAGACATCCATGCAGATAGATTACAAAGTATTGTTCTGTATCTTATCAAATAGCAAAGCAGAATCAAATCAAAATCAAAGTAAAAAAATGATCCTTTCAACTACCGGAGACTGAACCAATTCAATGAATGAATTCTTTGAAATGAATATAAGAGAACCTAATGGTAGCTGAGCCTCAGCTCCTGTCTTCATATCAAATTGCAAATGGAATAGTACGCGTGCCATCAACATCTCGCTGAAGAAGCATGCGCACCTCGTTGAAGCTCAAGGTTGGTTGATCTATGTAGTAGTCCCTCTTGAAGTCACAGAACATCCTTCTCAAGAAAATGTAATAAAGGTGTTTGCAGGGGACATATTTGCCTTTCTTGCCAAGAGCCATGGACAACATGGAAGTGAAGTACATACAAGTGCAGGCTGGATAATTTCCCACTGTTACGTGGTAGGAATTTTGAAGACTAGAGTTGCTTGAAACCACTGTATACACTCTCCCATATCCTGGTGTAGGGACTTCTGCATGTGTTGTCGCGGCCCTTTGCCTTGAGGGCAGGGGGTCGGGACACAAGAGGGGCTGCCCCTGTGGTGGGGGCAGTGGCAGCGATAGGTATGGGGGGGCTGAAGCACCCTTGAGTGCCCAAGGCACTCAAGGAGGCGGAGGCGCTCACTAGGTGGAGCCCCGCACACCGGGTTGCGGTGGGGGTGGCTCCGCAAGGGGTGGTGGTAGCTTAGCGAGACTTAGTGGGGGTGGCATAGGACTCCCCCTGGGGCGGAGACCTCGTGGTGGGAGTCGTGGGGAGTCTTGGGACTCATCACGGTCCATAGGGGCCGTGGTGGGTGGGCCAAGACTCACCGCGACTCATCACCGGGAGTCGAGGGTGTTCGTGGTGGTTTGCCATAAAATGGCATGGTTGTTTGTGAAACCCCTGCGGACAGCTACAGAAGTATATATAGGGAGTAGTAACCCCGAGAACGGTGCAAGCCCGTTGGTGACCAAAAACTAGTGAGTAAGCGGGCGAGCCGGAAAGCGACCAAAGAGTGGGGAGCTGTTCCGGACTGCCAACTACCAAAGGGATTTCCGCTAGTTCCAAATCGTTGGAGGGTTCTTTGGGAGATCAAAGGGGGGACCGTTATGCCCCGGTGAGCAGCCGGAGCTCCAAGTTGGCCCGGCGGCCAGGTTGGGAGTTAGGCGCGCGCATCACGCGAGTAACTATGACTTGAGGAGAGAGCTTACCGAAGTGAGGTGCGCGACACTTGGTATCAGAGCTTAGAGTTCATTACGCGATCGTCTTTGGGATTACGTCACAGCCGACATAGCCAACACAGACCGTCACAGCCGACACAGCCGACACAGCCCGTCACAGTCGCACAGCCAGTCACAGCCCGTCACAGTTTCACACAGCTAGTCACAGCTTGACACAGCTGTCACGACCATAGGGAACGGAGAGCAGGACAGGGAATGACTGCGGGGAACAACACCTGCATATGGAACATGTTAGTTCACGGACGACGGTTAGTGAGGGAAACGGTTAGAGCCACCACGGGTAGGAAGATAAAGGGAGAAGCAGGGAATTTTGGGGATCATTATTATTGGGAGGAGGACTTCTGGGTCATGCATGAGAGGAGATGGAGCGGAGAGGAGGATCGGAAGCAAAGATGGGGAGCACGGTGAAGGAAAGAGGATTAGTAGATGCTTGTTATATGCAAAGCGATAGTGATATAGTAGAGCAGATTAGAGACACAATGGCTTCGGCCTGATACCTGATAAATCATAATCGGATACTTTTACGATACAATCACACTGTGTAGAGAGATCTGAGTGAAGCTGTGGAATGAATGGATGAGTTGATGGAATCCAATAGATTGATAAAGCAAACTGATACTTAATTATCAATGGTAAGCTAGCTAACATGAATGCCAAAAGGGAAACAAATAGGAAACACCCCCATGATACACTAGCTATAGGTCATGACTGATTGTTCTGCGCGGGCTAAGTATTTAGAGATTTCCAACTCTTCTATCTTGGAGTTTCCGCCTCGAATAGCGAAGGGATGGGTGAGTAAAAGCCGCGCGACATTTGGCGACCATACTGGGGAACTGAGTCATGAACAACCGATGACACTGGAGAAGCTGCATTGTCTAGCCAGAGCTTGTGTGGATGCAACAGAGAAGGTTAGACATTCTAAGCCAAATATTCTTGTGGCAACAATGCGTTTTCATGGTGTCTTGCGCTTACTAATATGCAAGCTCGTTGAACAGACCCGGTGGCTCCAAATCTGGAATGGGTCCCAAAGTACACGGGACATGTGGAGCTTCCCAAAACCCGACAAACTGTCCGACCCCACATTCGACATGTGGAATATAAACCGCATGACATGGTGGTTTCAGGTACTTTTCATGCTTCATTTGGCGCTTCTCCTCTTGTATCGGGTGGATTTCCTGTATTTCTTGAAGAATGATGTCTAATGGAGACTCTCCACAGGTCACGACAAATGCGTAAGAGCGGCTTGACACCCAAGCACATCAGTTCAAGCTGGAGATTGCTGAAGAAGCAGAGAGCCTCCGTGACTATGTGACGAGGTACTTTCTGCTATACAAAACCGACCTGTTCTATCGAGAGATACCGCATGCCCGGAGGAGCCACGAGTTCACCGACCAGCCGAACGCGGACAAAGCGGCAATGCGCCTTCTGTACAGGTAAATATCCGGTGCTCTTCTTTGATTTGTGGCCATTGTAGTCCCAACAGTTCTAGGCCCAAAAACGAATCTGAGGCCAAACGGCCAGATTGGGGCGGAGAATTGGCTGTCCCAGTAGGAATGGCACCAGAAGACTCCGGCGCCATGTTTCCAGGTTGGGCCCAAAATGGCTAAGTCCCGTGGGTGGCTGCCCCCGAGACTGGAAAAATGGCGCCGAATTTCCAGGCTCGGTGGAAGCCACCCCAGGGACTTAGCCATTTGTAGGCCCCGAAACTGGAGATTCGGCGCCATTTTCCCAGCTTGGGGCCCGTAATGGCTAAGTCCAATGAGGGGCTGGCCCCGATACGGGAAAAATGGCGCCGAATTTCCAGTTTCGGTGCCATCCACCCTGGGGACTTAGCCATTTCTTGGCCCCGGAACTGAAAATTCAGCGCCATTTTTCCAAGTTGGGTCCAAAAATGGCTGTGTCCCAGAAGGGGCTGGCCCCCAACCTGGAAAAATGGCGCCGAATTTCCAGTTTCGGTGTCAGTTGTTCACATGTGGTGTGAAAGAGAAGCCAAAGAGCGGCACATGCTTGGGTTGGAAATACCATAGAAGGAGGACAACAAAGATAGCTTGAGGAGCATTGAGTAGCTCAAGAGAAGCTAAGAAGTGGTTGTTCTATCCATGGTGAGATGAAGCCAAGTGAGGTTTCATTTGGTTGACAAACAAGCAAGCTAAGGAGCTAGAAGGGAGTGCTTTTGCTAGTTCTATGAGTTCTTGGATTGCTCTTGGTGAAGCAAGTGGTTGACCAAGCAAGTGGCGCGCGTGTGTGGAGCATGCTTTCCAAGTGTGGCTTCCAACTTCAAGGACTTAGCCATTTATGGGCCGCTGCACTGGATATTCGGCGCCGTTTTTCCAGTTTCCGAGCTAGCCGCTCAAGGGATTGGCCATTTTGGCCCCCAAGCTGGAAAAATGGCACCGGATTTCCAGTATCAGGGGCCAGAAATGGCTGTCCCGAGAACAGTGGCCCCCCCTCGCATGGAAATTCGGCGTCATTTTTACAGTTTCGGGCCGAAACAGTAACCTCATTCCCGGGACCTGATTCTCTGTGGGTTTCTTGAATGCAGGTACTGCAAGTTCTCCCTGTTGGAGAAAGGTCATCTCGCCTTCGAGCCGCCCTTCTTCCTCGCATGGCGGAACCCCGGCGCTGACTCCATGTACACTGACGTTATGGTGAAGGAGTAGCATCTGGAGCATTTGTGCGACTGCCCTTGGTATGTGGACCTTCCGCCCGGCTCGCTCGACGGGTCGGAGTTTCAATTGAAGTTGGATGTTGAGGCCCGCCAAAATCGCGCTCCGCTGCCTCCGCTGGGTCCAAAGGAGGCGAAAGCGCTTGCTTGCAAGTCCAGGAAAGTGGCAGAGCTTGCTCAGGCAGGTATTTAGGAGAAGTTGAATGAGAAGAAAAAATGGGCAAAGAAAAGGACACGGAAACAGGGGAGTGCAGCAACCCCAAAGAAATAGAAAACCAGCGGGAGCCCTACTTTCATCCAAACCCTCACCTGCCTGATCTGGCTTAGGTCACTGTGCTATCTGCGACATGCTATGCTGTTGCGGTAGAGGGTTGGGTGGTTTAGTCGTATACTGATCAAGGAAGGGTGCTCGTTGCCCTTCTAAATTCCTCTCTACATGTTGGATGGTGGCGGGGGCCGGTCGATCCACCTGTCTACGGGGACATCTATCCAATGGGTGACCTCGTTGGCCGTAATGTAAAAATACTATACACTCCAACATTCTACGGTGGTATGGCGCGGGTGTCCACATTTTTGACAACCCGTCCTTTGATTGAATTGTCATTTTGATCTATCCTGATAAGTCGGGTTTTGGTTACCTGCCTTTCCCGAACGGGATACGGACAATGTTGAGCAGCATGCCCGGGGCCGTCGCAGTTGGAGCACCATACCTTTGCTGGGTTGGGGCCGGATTCTCCTACTGGAGCCGCATCTCGATACCCCACGTAGCTTGTGATCTGCTGGCCGATGGAGCTCATGCGATCGCCCATTGTTTTGATAGTTTTGATGAGGGAGGTGACTTGTGCCTCCAAATGGCCCACCCGTGAATCAGACTGCCCAATGGTATCTGCATACGAGTTAGTAGGGGCAGCATTCGTATACTGTGGCACGATCGGTCCTACTACTGGTGTGGGGGACGTTGCCGGGGCGTATGGCCTTGCTCCTCCTACATATGACGGCGTATAGTGTAAAGCGGGTTGAATCACCGCTAATGGCATTCCTGCGTGGGCTCGATTGTAATGTATGACGGAAGCGCAAAGTCGGGCATCTTTGCCCGTTGTACCTGGCGATGCATGTTGTCAAACTGCTTGCCAGCTTGTATGGCATCTACCAGTGTTGCAGGTCTTTGCTGCAAAACATGAAAGTGAGTGGCCTCTCGTAATCCACTCAGAAAACAATCCTTCAGTACCTTAAAGGGTTTTGGAGTCGCATTAACTCCCGAAATTGCATTTTGAAGTCCGCCACCTCTTCTGTGGGGCCTTGGCGGATCCTTGCCAATGTCATCAAGACAATGGTGAACTGGTGGACTGCCCGGAAATGATCCAAGAAGGCATCGCGGATTTACTACCAGGTAACAAATATTCGTGGCGCCTGTTGCCAATACCAAGTAGATGCCCTACCCCTCATGGTTGTGGGAAACCATATCAACCAATAGGCATCGTTTAGTGCTTGGTTAGAATAACAACACTGAATAAAGCTTTTCACATGATATTCTGGGTTTTCATGCGCTTCCCGGATAACCAAGGCAAATGCCTAGGTAACGTTAGCAGGGGCAGGCCTGCTGGAACCACAATAGGTACCTCAGGAGGTCCTGGGATATGTGCCATGACTGACACTAACGACGGCGAAGGGCTCCTTGACCTGGCCGGTGGTGTAGAAGGGGGACTAGATACAGGGGAAACCACTCGTGAACACTCGATGTCCAAGGAGCTCTAAGTGTTCTATCCTTCCCACTTTATCTTACCCAAACTTCTAGTTTTTTAGTCTGATTGTGGACTTGTAAACTCTCCATTCTCTTTATGTGAGGATCTACCAGAGCTGCATAGGCAGCTGACATGTTATTGGCTTCCCTCCATGCCCTTTCACTTGCAAAAAGTTCGTTATCCCTCACTGTGACCTTTTGCTGCGACTCTAAAAGTTGCTGGTCCTTTTCCTCATGAGGCGCTTCAACTGCTGGATGGTATCCTCATTGCGGCAAAGAGTATTTTTCATGTCAGCAATGAGTCTTCTTTGTCCTTGTGCTGTCTCTGTATCGCGGCCCTTTGCCTTGAGGGCAGGGGGTCAGGACGCAAGGAGGGGCTGCCCCTGTGGTGGGGGCAGTGGCAGCGATAGGTACGGGGGGCTGAAGCACCCTTGAGTGCCCAAAGCACTCAAAGAGGCGGAGGTGCTCACTAGGTGGAGCCCCGAACACCGGGTTGCGGTGGGGGTGGCTCCACAAGGGGTGGTGGTAGCTTAGCGGGACTTAGTGGGGGTGACATAGGACTTACCATGGGGCGGAGACCTTGTGGTGGGAGTTGTGGGGAGTCTTGGGACTCATCACGGTCCAATGGGGCCGTGGTGGGTGGGCCAAGACTCACCACGACTCATCACCGGGAGTCGAGGGTCTTCGTGGTGGTTTGCCATGAAATGGCATGGTTGTTTGTGAAACCCCCGCGGACAGTCACAGAAGTATATATAGGGAGTAGTAACCCTGAGAACGGTGCAAGCCCGTTGGTGACCAAAAACTAGTGAGTAAGCGAGCGAGCCGGAAAGCGACCAAGGAGTGGGGAGCTATTCCGGACTGCCATCTACCAAAGGGAATTTCCACTAGGCCCAAATTGGTGGAGGGTCTTTTGGAAGAGTAAAGGGGGACCGTTATGTCCCGATGAGCAGACGAAGCTTCGAGTTGGCCCGGCGGACAGGTTGGGAGTTAGGCGCGCGCATCAAAGCGAGTAACTATGACTTAAAGGGGAGCTTACCAAAGTGAGGTGCGCGACACTCTGCCCATGCACACCTCTCAGTTGTCTTCTTTATTTCCTCATCAGCCAGTTCCAGTTTAGCTGTTAGGGTGGCAAATTGCATGGCAAGTGTCTGATTGGCTGCTATCAATCCAGCATTAAGCAGTTTCTCTACTTGCAAATTTCCCTCATGCTGAACTTGCATTTGGTAGAGCTGCTGTTTGTGAGCATCATGTAATTGTTCCTGCTCGAGACCTGCCCTTGGAGGTAGTAGGGATAGAACGGTACTAGGGGAGCAGGTCTTGAGCCGTATGTGGATAATAGAGGCATGGGAGGTCACATTGTAGAGTGTAGGCGGTTGAGGGATGGCAGAAGAGGGTAGGAAGATGATGTAGGTAGCGATTGGTTTTGGTCATGGCTCGGGAGAATTTAAGAGTGAATTCGCTAGGTTTTAAAAGTCTATGGCCAGTGGTGGTAGTAAGTTGGGTGAGGGTGGTGATGTGTCGTTCTTTGAAATATATGAGGATGGGGACCTTTTGTTTGGGATAAGAAATGTCAAATTGTGGTAGAGAAGGGCTTGTAAGCCATGCGCGTTCTAAGGGTGATGAGGTGTTAGGATAGTCAGGCAAATCAGTTTGTATGCTAATTTTCATTTGGCGCAGGATAAGTAGTGTGCGTGCAGTGGGGGAGTGTAGGCAGGCTTGTGGGTGCAGGGATGATAATGAGTATAGGACATTGTATTTAGATGCAAGGTATTTGAGAAGTCCCTGATAAATGATACATAGACGCCCAGGATCGTTGAGTGCTTCTTTGAATTGGGTGCCCAATGTGCGAGCATATGAGATGATTAATGGGCGCAAACCAATGTCGTAGTGGTCCGTAGGTAGTTGTGTGAGGGCATTGGGGGTGCTAGTTGGTAGACCACATACACGTTTTGTTAGCTGGATAATACTTTTATCAAGTTTTTTGATGTCTGATAAGGAGAAGGGTGCGGCGTGGAACGAGTATTGAATTTGTGTTTGTAGTACTAATTGAATGATTGATAGTTTTGGTCGAATGACAATTGGGGATTTGAGTAGAGCAATACTTTTGGTAGTGAGTTTGGATGATGTAGATTCTTTTGGATATGCCAAGTAAGGGAGGGAACGAGTTGTATGCCTAAGTAAGTGTATGGCTTGTCTGGTCCTAGGAAGGGGAGGGGTGTGTTTTGGTAGTTGTGCAACTCGTTCCGGCTCAACGTTGGTGCATGAATGTAGTCATCAATAGTCAAGTTACACTTTAGCCTCTTCAGATAAACGTAATACAAATGCTTGCACGGATAATACGTGTCAGGCTTCTTTGATTCCATCAACAAAAAATCCGCACAATTGTAGGTCGGCTGAGAGGAGATTGTAATGGTGTATACGTCATCGCAAGCAGCTGAGCTGGCCGTTGCCATCCGATAAACACGCCCAAGGCCAGGTGCGGGTATGTCCCGGGAGCTTTGAATAGTACAGTTTATCCCAAGAGCATTGGCAATCTGCGTCTCATTTGTCTTGGTGGGAGGGCGTCGTCTCTTCACTTTTTCGAATCGCGTGCTAGGATGTGCAGAATTGTCCACTCCGTCTCTCCTGGACCTCGCAGTCTGCAATGGTTGTTGGGTCTGAGGAACTGGAAATGGGTGGGCCGAGACGTCTGTGCGTTGCACCATTCAAAACCCCACTGCAGCAAGAGCATCCGCCTCATTCTAAAAGAGGTTGCAACCCGGTGCAACAGGCCAGACGACAGGAGGCTCCGGCATTCCCGGAATCCCGTACTTGGGCTTGCCAAATACACGTCATTATATCGTGCCTACAGAACCAAAACACTTGCGTTGCGGCTGTAGCAAATCTGGCGGTCAGAAATATGCCGTTGAAACAAGGTGCAGGTACAACACTGTGTGGGTTCCTCCTAATCATCTCACCGCAGCGTTGTTTGGTATCCACCCGGATGGCGCATCACTTCCCTTGAAATGCAGGCGTTGTGCCCACCCCCGAAAATGGGGCAGTAGCCGTGAGGTGAAGTGGCTCTTACTTACGCTGGCTTTGGCCGGAGTCTTCTCTCTTGGCAATTCTCCACTGTGACTCCGACACTCTTGTCTCGACAATGGGTATGTTGTATTGCAGATGGCTCGGAATGTTCCTCGGGCACGTGCCTTGTGCTCAAAGGAGATGGCGATCTTGAACGTGCAGGGCTTGCGGTGTCGGACGAGATGTCCTCCGGCAACATTACGGTACCTCGAGGGAGCATGCGAATATTCTTGTCAGCTCACCCGGAATTCTCTTCTCCGCCAGGTTGGTCGTCAATTTGTCGTCTCACTGGACGGGTGCGAACATTTCCTTCCAGGTGCAAACCTCTTCGAAGCAATGACGTGTCACGAAGGTTCTCTTACAAGGCCGTTGCCCACTTACGAGGATTCTTGGATGTGGAGGCACTCCGCACCCCACTATTTCTCTTTCAAAAACACGTTGTACCTAGATTGCTGCATGATTGACCTCACAATGTCCTCCATTGTGGCAGTGAGGATGTCCACCAAATGTACCGCAGCGGAGGCACGCATGAAGAATGCACTGATTCGGCCATGTTTGTTGTCGGCATGTCGGTGTCGGAGTCCAGACACATGTCTTGCAGATGCACATTCTCAGGTTAGAAGCAAATTACAAAGGAGTGACAACCATAATGTTGTTGGGGACGTGAAACCTTTCAACTCACATGCCGCATATACTCACCAAATTGTCCAAAACGATATTGCCACCAAACAAGCCCACTGACCCATTGCTCCCTCATCTTCTATCTTTACAGCACGTGAAGTTGTCCACCAAGCCCGTATACATGTAAACTCGATGTCTGCATCATCCAAAGTGGGAGCATTCTTCCATGCAAGACACATGGAACGGTGGTCCTCTCTGAAAGCTAGCGCCACGAGTTTGGTTGTGTACTACGAGAAGCTATGTAGAAAATGGAACCCACAAGATCTCTCATTTCCTTCCATTGGAACATTCAGGTTTTCCCCGTACACCCTACGGACTGCAGCCCAGTTTGCTTTTGCGTTGTCCGCCATGAAACCACGGAAATTCGGCGGGGGCAATCCCGCCCTGGCCATTTGTTCGCTTATTCCTTGAAAAGGTGCATCTCCGATTGTGTGTCCTCCCCTTTCATCTCACAAATAGCAAAGGTCATTAGCATTCTGCAGTGGGGGTCGTAGACATGTGCACCCATTGTCACCCACTCGTGATTTGTAATACGTTTGATATGGTCGAACATGATTCATCACTTTGCCATTGCCTGGACCACACGTTGATATTTTGAATATGAAACAACGGTCTACCTCACTCCATTGTCCTAGAAACCGACTTCCATGAATGAAGTCATATCCACATCCTCGCTTGACCTCAAGAATGGACTACAAATCCGAGCCTCGCCCAATTTTCTGTTTGCAGGAGACAATGTGATTGCTCAGATGCGGGGAACAGATGTGGGACACCGATTCTAGCAATGCGTTCATTTCATATGCATCGAGAGGAACTATGTCAGAGCCATCTTCCGACATTATGCTGCCCAATGTCATCTTATGGGCAGCCTGCAACGGTATCTGTTTCGGTTTGGCACCAAGTCTCAACTTCACCTCCTCCTGAATGGAGGTGCTGTGCTTCCTGGGCAACCTCCCGCGTTAACTAGGGGTTTTTTTTGGTTTTTTTGTTTTTCCCCTCTCTAGTTCTCCCTGCTGGATGGAAATTCGGCGCCGTATTTCCATCCTGGGGGGTCGGATGAAAGCATCGCAAAGGGAGAGAAAGCCAAGTGGTAGCCGAACGTCATCCCTCAAAATGCAAATTCGGCGCCATATTTGCTTCCTGGGGGGTTGGATCAAAGCATTGCGAGGGGGGAGAAAGCCAGGTGGTAACCGAACGTCATCTCCCAAGATGGAAATATGGCGCCGAATTTCCATCCCACAGGGAGGACTCGTACGGAAAATAATAATAATAATGAAATTGTGGTCTCTGGTCCTCTCCGTAGGATGGAAATACGGCGCCGAATTTCCATCATGGGGGGTCGGATGAAAGCATCGCAAGAGGGGAGAAAGCCAGGTGGTAGCCGAACGTCATCCCCCAAGATGGAAATATGGCGCCAAATTTCCATCTTGCAGGGAGGACTCGAAGAGCCCAAATATATATATATTTTCTTTTTTCTTTTTTCTTTTTTCTTTTTTCTTTTGTGTCTATAGTCCTCCCCACTGGATGGAAATTCAGCGCCATATTTCCATCTGGAGGGTCGGACGAAAGCATCGCAAGAGGGGAGAAAGCTAGGTGGTAGCTAAACGTCATCCCCCAAGATGGAAATATAGCGCCGAATTTCCATCCCGCAGAGGGACTCGAATGGGGGGAACTGTTTTTAATAAAAACAAATAAATAAATAAAAATTGTGTCTATAGTCCTCCCCGCTGGATGGAAATTAGGCGCTGTATTTCCATCCTGGGGGGTCGGATGAAAGCATCGCGAGGGGGGAAAACGCCAAGTGGTAGCCGAACATCATCCCCCAAGATGGAAATACGGCGCCGAATTTCCATCCAGCGGGAAAGACAAGAGAAGGAGAAAATAAAAAATTTAAAAAAAACTATTTTTTATTTTTTATTTTTTATTTTTTTCTTGTGCTCCCCATTGGATGGAAATTCGGCGCCGAATTCCCATCTTGGGGATTGGATGAAAGCCTCTCTAGGGGAACGAAAGCCAGATGGCAGCCCAACTTCCCCCCGGATGGAAATTCGGTGCCGAATTTCATCCAGCAAGGTCAAATGGGACAATCCCGGGCAAAGTAGGCGCTAGGTTGCGGATCAATTTCTCTGATTTTCATCCATTTTCATCATTTTCTTCCCAATTTCATCCATTTGCATGCTTTTCGTCCATTTTGATCCATTTGGCCTCCCTTTATCATCCCTACGATGGAAATGCGGTGCCGAATTTCAATCCTGGGGGGTTGGACAAAAGCTTCCCGGGGGAAGGAAAGAGCCAACTGGCAGTCCAACTCCATCCCCCAGCATGGAAATTCGGCGCTGAATCTCCATCCTAGGGGGTTGGATGAAAAGTTCTCGGGGGGAGAGAAAGCCAGCTGGCGGCTCAACTCCATCCCCCAGCATGGAAATTCGGCGCCGAATTCCATCCTAGGTGGTGGGATGAAAAGTTCTCGGGGGGGGGGGACAGAGCCAGCTGGCGGTTCAACTTCATCCCCCAAATAGAAATTTGGCGCCGAATTTCCATCCGGGCGAGTGGATGAAAGCTTGTCGGGGGGAGAAGCCAGCAGGCAGCCCCAACTTCATTCCCTCGGATGGAAATTCGGCGCCGAATTTCCATCCTAGGTGGTTGGATGAAAAGTTCTCAGGCGGAGAGAGAGCCACCTGACAACTCAACTTCGCCCAACTTCATTCCCTCGGATGAAAATTCGGCACCGAATCTCCATCCTATAAAAGTTCTCTAGCGGAGAGAGAGCCAGCTGGCAGCTCAACTTCATCCCCCGGATGGAAATCCAGCGCCAAATTTCCATCCGAGGCGGTGGATAAAAGCTTCCCGGGGGGAGAGAAAGCCAACAGTCATCCCAACTTCATTCCCTCGGATGGAAATTCGGCTCCGAATTTTCATCCTAGGGGGTTGGATGAAAAGTTCTCTGCGGAGAGAGAGCTAGCTGGCAGCTCAACTTCATCCCCCGGATGGAAATTTGGCACCGAATTTCCATCCGGGGCGGTGGATGAAAGCTTCCCGGGGGGGGGGTAGAGAGAAAGCCAGCAGACAGCCCAACTTCATTCCCTCGGATGGAAATTCGGCACCGAATTTGGGATGGAGTTGGGCTGCAAGCTAGCTCTCTCTCCCCCCGAGAAGCTTTCATCCAACCCCCAGGATGGAAATTTGGCACCGAATTTCGATCCTAGGGGTTTGGATGAAAAGTTCTCAGGGGAGAGAGAGCCAGCTGGCAGCTCAAGTTCATGCCCCAAATGGAAATTCGGCGCTCAATTGCCATCCGGGGCGGTGGGTGAAAGCTTCTTGGGGGGGAGAGAAAACTAGCAGACAGCCCAACTTCATTCCCTTGGATGGAAATTTGGCACCGATTTCCATCCTAGGGGGTTGGATGAAAGCTTCTCGAGGGGAGAGAAAACCAGCAGCCAACCCAACTTCATTCCCTCGGATGGAAATTCGGTGCCGAATTTCCCTCCGGGGGGTGGATGAAAGCTTATCGGGGGGGAGAGAAAGCTAGCAGGCAGCCCAATTTCATTCCTCCGGATGGAAAATTGGGCACCAAATTCGGGATGGAGTTGGGCTGCCAGCTGGCTTTCTCTCCCCCCAAGAAGCTTTCATCCAACCCCTAGGATGGAAATTTGGCACCGCATTTCCATCCTGGGGGGTTGGGTGAGAAGTTCCCGGGGGGAGAGAGAGCCAGCTGGCACCGAATTTCCATCCCAGGGGGTTATTTTTTTTTCTGCCAAATTGAGTTTGAACCCACATGGTTTGCATGGATTTCATGGTAGCTTAACGGATACGCTTGCAGCCCTCGATGTGATGGGTGGATGAAGTTCCATGCGTGGCCACCTAGCATGCATTATCCGCTCGCACTAGAGATTTTTCTGTTACTCGAACTTATGTCGCGTCGAGAAGGGCGAGGCTCTGCTGTGAGAAACCAGAGTTCTCAGAAGCAGCGAAAACTGCGACCTTTATATACTTTGGGAGGAGACCCCCATCTCGCATGGCCAAACTTCGTCTAGCGTAGGAGATCCCCTTGTCTTGCTCACAGCCCTCGCCAACTCAGGCCGAGCATTCTCAAGTAAGCCCCTAGCAATTCCTCTTTTGCGTACTCCAGACATTGTCGTCGTTTCATTCGGTTTCTCGGTTTGCCTCCACATACGGTACGGGGTGTTTGCGGGTCTACCCAGAGCACTGTGTAAAAGGTATGTAGTATGTTATTCTCATTTTATTCTCATCTTCTGCATGTTATTCTTCTGCTTGTGATTCTTCATTTGTGCTTTCAGGGTTGTGTGATACAACTACATTCCGCCCTACTCTCCTGACTTTGGCTGTGGTTTGGATGGGGGCCCGAATGTTGGGGATGACAGAGTGAAGAAGAACTGGAAGACACCCCAGTGGTGGTTTCCTCCACAACTCCAACTCGTCGCAATGAAAGTTTCATCCCACCGCGGTAGTCACCCTCCTCTGAGATTCAGTTTTCGGGTCTCCAAAGGGGGGCCAAGGGGCACACACGAACTCTTCTCATTCCTTTTGTTATTCTTACGCACAAATAGGAATACGTCCAGATTCGGGAGGTGTTGCCCAGGCTGCAACAGTCGGCATGGGAGGTTCAGGGCACAGAGCTCTCATCCAATCCCTGGCCATGACCCCCCACCCATTTTAGTGCCCTGTTGTCTGAATACCAGGTGGTAAATCCCTGCCAGACTTCATTACCTAAGTCCCAATACCTGCCCCCTTTGGTTTTGTACACGTGTTTTACCCAAAACAAGGGGTGGGTAAACACTAAAAGTTTGATATAAGATTCTTTCCTGATTGTTACTTTATGACCTTGGGAATTGAGGGTTCTTTCACTGGCCTCTTCTTCCGGTCACCAGAGCTTATGTATAAACTAAAAGGTAAAACTCTACATTTTGATGTATGTGTTGATGTACCTTCGTTTGTATCACAACTTGCCAACTTGGAACATGCCAATGGCACAAAAATTCATTGCCTAAACCTACCCCCATTGGTTTTGTACACATGTGGTACCCAAAAATATGGGCTAGGTAAACACTAAAGGGTTGATAAAAGTTTCTTTCCTGTTTGTTGCTTCATGAATTTCGGAGTTAAGGTCCCTTCATTGGCCTCATCTTTCCATTATCAGAGCTTATGTGTAGCTAAAAGGTAAAACTCTACATTCTGATGTAAGTGTTGATGTACCTTTGCTTGTCACGGCTTGTTTTGTTTGTTGACCTTGGAGAGTTGAGATTGTAGGCATGTTTATTTCTATGGTTCCTTTGTAACCAGAAGTAAAAGCTACAAAGAAGAGGGAGGTCATTTATGTGATGGGGTCTGGTATGCACTCCCTTACGGGGTGAGTGCATACCACACTCACTCCATAAGGAGCTGCCATACCAGGGGATGGTTGGTGGGTTCCATCTCTCTCCCTCTCTCTCCCTCCCTCCATGGATCTGGCTGGTTCTCTTAAAACTTAATTTTTTCATCCATAAATGGATGTCATCCTCAGAGAATGACACGGATGAAAAATCTATCATATGGGGGAGTCAACCTGTCCCAACCTGCCAAACAGCATGAGAGGGAGATCTTCGGCGGTAGGGAATGTGGTCGACCTCAAAGAGAGAAGGCCAAAGAGAGGGCTAAAGAGAAGGGCAGAGAACAGCCGGACAGTACAGAGACACCCGAGAGAGCCAAGCAGAAGACAAAAAAAATGGGCCCTGCCGCCTGTTTTGGATTCTAACGACCTCATTCACTGTTGTTTTCTTTTTTCTGCAGGTACATGAACTTGACCTACTAGACAAAGGTGCACTTGCCAGAGAACCTCCATTGTTCTTGGCATGGCAAAGTCCTGGCCCTGACTCTATGTACACTGCGGATATGGTGAAGGAGTGGCACCTGGAGCATTTGCGCGATTGCCCTTGGTATCTGGACCTCTCGGCCGGCATGCTCAACCCTTCAGAGTTTCAGTTGAAGGTGGATGCAGAGGCTTGCCGAAACCAAGCTCCACTAGCTCCCCTGGGTCCTCAGCAGGCCAAGGCACTTACCAAATCCCACAATGCGAGTGGTTGCATTGTAAGTTGCCTCCTGATTTCGTGAGGCACCTCCGTTCGCTCTCTTATTTCATTGAAAGACCCTTTAGAACTGCATTTTGCTGGTATTGGCATTCTTGAAGTGGATTTGTTCTTACAGTAGGATGCCAAGTACTGCAGGAGGGACGACTTCACCGTAGTTCATTGGCAAAAGAACGTGCCATTTTTTGCCAGAGGAGATTTCTTGCGGAGTCCATAAAGGGACTACATCCTTCCTTCTTATGCTGCCCAGCTTGCTACGGTGTCCATTAGGAGGTCTTCCAAACCTAGTCGTGTACAACATATTTAAGACTAAGAAAGCCTCAAGAAAATGAAGATGAAGGAGGAGGCGGCAGCTATTAGAGCTCGTTAGGTTCGTTTGTCTTGGATTCTGCTGAGGAAAGTGGAGGAGAAGAGGCAGAAGATTCCCAAGAGGTGAGGTGGACAGTCCCCCAAGGAGAGGACGGTATTTTTGAGAGGCATAATGGAACTGATAAATCTTAGAGCTTAGAGGATGAGGGGGATGAGGGGGATGAGGAGGAAGGTGGGGCAAGTTCCTCGGAGGGTGTAGGAGAGTAGTGCCCATTCCGGCTATGACAGTTAAGACACACTTGTATAGATGTGGCTTGCCAAAAAATTTGCAATAAAATGTTGCATTTCATTGCTACAACAAGTCCAGTGGTGCCACATTCCAACTTCACACGACCCTATTTCCGTGCCTCGTACCCCTATTTCCGTGGACACACAATGGTCCGCTCATGCTCATGCTGCTCATGAAATAGTAGCCCCCTCATTGCTGTGCTGATGAGGATTCCCCTACCTCAGTCTGGTCTAAAGGACCTATATTAGGCTTGAACAACCATGTCAAGAATAAACAAGGTCAAATTTAAATACCTTCCATGGAACCTTGGCGATGGAGGCACGTCAGTGTGCAATCTATGGTGAGATACCCAATTGGCCACGGCCCCTTGCAATGCGAGCACTCCGATCAGAGTATCAAATGTTGGTTTGCGAAGAACTGACAAGACTCACAGTGAGTAAAGAAATCGACTTGCCACCTTAGGTGGGCTACGAATGACGACCTCGGGTGTAATGCTCCTAAGTAAATACCTGGACAGGGACAACCCGGAAATACAAATCTGTCTAGGCACCAGTAGAAATTCTAAGTGGTGCCGTCGGGTAGAGTTCGGGTGTTCCAAACTCGTTCGTCTATCCAACGTTTCTTGTGCACCTTCTTTTCACCCAAATACCGGATATATTCTTCGATCCGTTCTCGGGTAGACCGTGGTGTATGGAAGAACCGGTGTCGGATGCGTTTCACTTTTCCATCAAAGGACATTCCAAACGGGGTTCTACGCTGGCCTATCAATGACCCACCTCTACCGCTGTGTGTGTCCTGTCATAAGCAACCATCCCATATAACGGTGTTGGTTTGGTACAATGGTGCTCAACCGCACGTCCCTACCATACTCCTCAGCAATCAAGCAAATGAGGTCTGGACCCCTATAGTAGGAGTTCCGGGATCAACGATAAAAGACCTCTAATCCGACCCACTAGGATGGCTACAGGTGGCGGCTCGTCCTCTTCCTCCTCCGAGGTAGTGTACTCAGTGGGTCCACTCGGGGCACTCTCTACTAAAGAGGCGGCATGTACCACTCGGGGCGATAAACGAGGCAACTGTGCCAAAGGGACCCTCAGACCAAAAGGAAAAACTACTGACCAAACTGGGTCTGGTGGTAGTGTCCTACGAGCTACAACAGATGATGCAACAAAAGAACTCTCTGCTGGGCGGTCTCTAATTGTGTCTAGTAGCGTCGATGAACCAGATGAAATCAACTCACGAATTAGAGCTGATGATGTGGTTCCTCGGTGATAGTACCGCGGTGGTAAGAATGGTCGGCAGGCCCTCCTTGGGTGTGGGAGACGCTCACTCTCGACTCCGTCCTCTCCTGGGCTGACTCCAATCAACCAGTCTACGAAGGCGGGGCGATGGCCGCAAATAGTACACCCCACGCACTCCCTCAACGGGGCCGACCGCCTAACGAGCCTACTGTGTGTATACAACAGGGTCTCGGTAATGGTGTGACACAACGCACAACAAGCCAAGTAAGCTACCTGTCACGCAAGATGGACCTCAAGGGCCGAATCAAAATGGATATATGCAAGGAAGGGTGGCTGGCAACAGCCCGGCCAACGAGTGTTGAACCAAAAAAACGTAGCAATGGGAGCCGTCCGGGCTCCGGGGCCTCGGGGTCCAACCCAGGCGGAGATCCAATACTCACGATACTCCTCTACAATGGTCAAGATGCGTCGTCGCATCAGCCTGCAAATCATTGTGGCCTCAGGACCAGGTATGTCGCCAGTCCTGGTGCTGGAAATGATGCGATAGAGTCCGATCACCCGGTACTCAAAGGAATGCTCCCGTCGAGAGGGAACTCCGAGGGTGCAGCCATATTGCCACTCAAGCGTCTCCATGTGGTTAGCCATGTGCTTAACTCAAATGCGAGAAATTTATCTAAATGTACCTAATTGTTCACTCGGTCTTTTCCTATCTGAGTCAGAAAGTACAAAGCATAAAACGTAACGTAAAATGAAAGAACAAGATCCAAGAGGAGAATGACAAGCGTCCAATCTTCCTCCATCCGGAATACAGGAAGTCCTGACTATTCACTTACCTCCCGGCAAACGCACCATTTATATGACGAGCCCTAGTCGCGCGCGGCCAGGGTGACGACATACTAGTCTAAGGGGGTCGGGGTAAGTTGCGGTGTAGGTTGGGCGCGATGAACCACCTACCTTGCTGCGGTTAGTGCAGGGGATCCATGGAATGTTACTGGGGGTGATCGATGATTTCTAATTCTACCGACAAAGCAGGGTTGAGCAACTCTACTTCACAGGGCAAGTTTGCGTTTCTAAGTCCTACGGAACTTCTACTTTCCATCAAGTAACTGCCTTCCGAGTCTTTGTTTATTACTACGTCCTACTGCCTAGGTCCCCGAGCCGCTTATAGCCAGGATATCACCTCATCCCTTCACAAAGCACCTTCCGAACCTAGGGAGGAGAGGAACTCACTTTCTTCTCCCACTGCCCCTTCTTCCCCGAGTGCTTGAATTCAAGTCACCCTTGAGAAGGGACTCATCCTCTTTTTTCCCTGCCAAGTTTTCTCCTAACTTCAAGGGATAAGAGTCACCAAGCAATGTCAAACAAATAAGGTGAAAAGTTCAATAAGTTTCCAACTTCACTTCTCAAGTGTTCATATTCTAAAAAGTTCAACCAAAGGTGGCAATCCTAATTAAGGAATTTCCCTCTTCCAAAATAGCAATAATTAATTAAAAATATATATACAATATTTCAGAACAATACCTCTCAAATAGAGGCGCGAGTCTCCAGCGATGCGGTACTCAAGAGCGGACAGGTGCACCCTCCTCTGCTGAGAGTGGTCTATCCAATCCTGCAGGTATATGAAAATATCCCCTGACTTGGGCGAGAAGTCCCACGGGGTGTGATTCTTGTTTGGGCAGTTAATGGGATCCCGGCACGCCATCGAGGACTACTGAAAGGGTTGCCAGGAAGCAAAGAGGGTGCGCAGGGAAGGGGGAGTGTGGGGAAGATGAGGAGCTCGGAGCGAGGAAGTGTTGTTGTTGTCTCGGTTTGAAACGCGTGGGTCACGAGCAAAGGTCGGGCAAGTGGCAAAGGAAAAGAGCACCATTTAATATCAGGGATGCCTCGGCGTGAGCGCAGCCGCGCTCACGCCATGTCACCTTGAATGAATGCCACGTCACCGGGCTCACTCCACGTCATCGAGCTTAAAAGCCACGTCAACGCGCGCCAATTAAGAAGCAGACTGTATTTCCGCGGAAGAGCACCCTCAACCGCGGAAACAAGTTCGACGAAATAATAAAAGGACGTGGTCATCCCCACCTGAAAGCAACAATTGAATGCAGGATGGATGAATGTAGAGTGGATGAGAAATATATGGATATGTGGGAACAATGCAAGCGAATGGATGAATGTGGGATGGATGTTGAATGGTGGAAAACATTCTTGAATGGAGGATGCATGAATACACAATAGATGAATGCACAATGGATATGACATGAGTGTGAGGGATTGAGGGGATGGATTCATGAAGATTGACATTTGAATCCGAGTAGATTGTTTAAATCACCTTATTTTCTGCCGGAACAAATGCAATGAGGCAAGGGAATTCAATGAGTTCCGAATAGGATATAAATTGAACAAAAAAAATGCGAAGTTCAGTCTGATCCAGAGTCAGTACAATGTATCCCCGCGTCCACTGCATCCAAGTCCAAGAATTTCAGAACTCCGGATCTACGATGGCTACTCCTGCGATCGGGCAATAAGAAGTCAGGGGATAGAGCCTTGGCCATTTCAAGTGTCATTGCTTCGGCATAGATAGGAAGCACAAAAGTGGAAAGGGGACTGTCAAAAACAGTCTCGGCACAAATGGGGGTTTCTCCTGAAGATCCATCGGTGCCGTTCCTGCAAGTCAAAGCATGATAGAAGTTATTACTGCAATTTTGATGTATGCAAAATTGAACAAGCACCCAAACTGGAATGACATTTCCATGGCCGACTTACTCACATGAGAAGTCGTTGTTGATCTTTTTATCCTCGGTATCCTCATCATTTCTGATTTGAATTTGTTCGGTATGTGTGCCAGACGTAGAGCCAGACACAAGAGGGAGGAGGACACTCTTGAATAGTTCGGTGTCGCCCTCCATGCCAAAAAGGCTTCTCCCACCAACCTTGCAAGCACGGTAAGTCGCACCTGCCAAGACAGAAAGCCTCAAGAAGGTTGTAGAGGATGCAAAATCGGATGCAAATTGGAAGACCTTCAGAATGGAAACAGTATTGAACCAACGAACCTGTGGATAGTGTGAGGTCGACCACCCTTGCAGAATGGTGGCTGCATGACTCCAAGAGCGTCTGCATGAACGCTGGGGTTCTCTCCCTTGCACCTCTCCACAGAAACCCGTCTGGTCTTTTGGCTGTCTGACTGGAGTGCATGAAATTGTTGTCGCGCGGCTTTTACTCACCCATCCCTTCGCTATCCGAGGCGGAAACTCCAAGATAGAAGAGTTGGAAATCTCTAAGTACTCAGCCCGCTCAGAACAATCAGTCATGACCTACAGCTAGTGTATCATGGGGGTGTTTCCTATTTGTTTTCCTTCCCGCATTCATGTTAGCTAGTTACCTTACTGCTGGTAATTAAGTATCAGTTTGCTTCATCAATTTATCGGATTCCATCAACTCATCCATTCATTCCACAGCTTCACTCAGATCTCTCTACACAGTGTGAGTATGAAGTGTGTATCAGATTAATATCTATCAAGTATCAGGCTGAAGCCATGGAGTCTCGAATATGCTCTACATTACAATTCTATTGCCTGCATCCATTAAGCATCAACAGCTCCTCCTCCTACTCCGTGCTCTCCATCTTTCTGCTCAGATATACGCTCTCTCCTCCTTTCCCCCAGTGATGTCCAAAGTCTCCCCCAGAAGTGCTCCTTCCTCTCCTTCCAGCAGTGATTCCCCCCCCCCGAAGTGCTCCCAAAAATCATCCTCCTTTCAGTCCTTGCTCCTCGCTTTATCTTCCTACCCGTTGTTCTAACCGTTTTCCTCACTAACCGTCGTCCGTGAACTAACATGTTCCATTCGCAGGTGTTGTTCCCCACAGTCATTCCCTGTCCTGCTATCCGTTCCCTATGGTCGTGACAGCTGTGTCAAGCTGTGACTGGCTGTGTGAAACTGTGACCGGCTGTGTCGGGCTGTGACTGGCTGTGCGACTGTGTTTGGCTGTGTCGGGCTGTGACTGGCTGTGTTGGCTGTGATGGGCTGTGTCGGGCTGTGACGAGCTGTGTTGACTGTGTCTGGCTGTGTTGGCTGTGACGGGCTGTGTAAACCCCCCCCCCCCCTAAAGTGCGCTGCTGTCACCCCTAAGGCTCCTGTTGGTCTCAGTCTGTGCAAAAATTAAGGGTACCCCACAGATTCCGTATAAGTGTCTAAGTCCCAGACAGTCCTCTAACATTACCCCTTCCCCTCTCAAAAAGCCGTGTCCTCACGGTTTACTGATTGGGATTAGCAAACCTTTGTGAGCGATCACCTTTCTGACGTTGAGAGTTTCGTGGCGGACTGTGTGTACAAGCCCGAGGTCTGTCCCTGGTTGACGGAGATGATTGAACACTACCTGGATATGTGAGGCCTTCTGGAGGCTGATATCGAGGTAACCTTTCAGGCATAGGAGACCCCCGTCGCTTCTTTTCTGCCATCTGAATTGCATAGTCTTCTCCCATGTCAAAAGAGTCCGCGGAAGAAACAGTTGTATCAGAATCCTCCTCGCCTCTCAGGTGTTTTAATTGTCGAACTTTTTGTGGAATCCTCTGGGGCATACAATGTTGTCCTACCATGTCTGGAGGTTTATATTTTAAAACTTGATGTGAACGCTGAATGGCAAAATTGGTGAAGACCCTGAGCTCCTTTTCTGTCCAGGTGAGTGGGGTACCAATGACTTGGGAATTGTGCAAGTATTTCCATGCCACATGTCCCTTATAGAAAATATCATCAATGCCGAATTTCTGTGTTGACAAATTGTTCCAGGCCGCATGAAACCATGAACGAATTTGAGAATCCTTTTGTATCATAACTTTTGCCTCATATAGGTACATATGAGGTGGCACTGAAGGTAAGACCCAATGATCCCCACTGGAATAACTCAGAAAGCGCGATTGCATCTTGTGCTGCTCAATGTGATAACGTACCAGAAAACAAGCAGCGTAGTATAACCCGCATCCCATGACAATACTTGCTACCTCCTTGGTCTTGGTATAAATGAATCCATGTACAACTTGGAAAGCAATTAATTCCTTCAACATGGTACCTGCCTCATGCCAGTACTGTGCAAAGTGATGATCCTCAATTGGTCGATTGTTCGGAAAAACTTTAGTCCTAGTTGCCACTGGTAGCCATATGCGCATGATTTGATAGTAATGTGCGAATGATTGCGGAGGACTAAATTCTTTCCAAACCAAATCCAACACAATGGGAATTTGGTTGAAGGGCATAATCATAGCCCTACTGTACTCCCTTGCAGCTGGAGTTTTTGGTGGGTTAAAAGCAGCATTGCCCCATACGTCAGGCTGTGGTGGCTGTGGTGGCTGTGGTGTGGCTGTAGTAACAACAGTGTCAGCTACTGGCACAGTGACTTGTTGTGGTGTTGATGGCACTGGCTCTTGTATCATTGGCATCTCCTGCACCTGCTGTGAAGAAGATTGAAAAGCCAAAGTTCTGGCTTGTAAATAAGAAGCGATTAGCTGTTCCTCAGGTATATAGACTCTTTTGTCGATATCTGAAGTTAGGTCCTCCACTTGAGTCTGCAGTCCATCTACATCCTCCTATAACTCTACTATCCTACTATAGACATTGTCTATAGTAGTTGTGGCAATGTTCTGCACTTGCAGTCTGAGCTCATTCATCTTGCTTTGGGTGACATTTCGTGGTGCTTTGCCCTCCACTGGCCCTTGTGCTAACCAGACCTGCATAAGGTGGTTATCCACCAAGTTGCTTGTGGTTCCTCTGAGAGTGTGCTCCTCTCTGAGTTTTTACACATCTAACTGCTGTTGTAAAGTTTCCATGCGCTTTGCATGAGGTTCAACCAAATTCGCATAAGCAACAAGCAGATTATTGGCTTCCTTCCAAGCCTTGTTAGTGACCGAGATTTCATTTCTATTGGCCATGACCGTTTGTTGCAACTCCAGGATGTGCTTCTCTTGGTCAGCTTCAACCTGCCTGTATTGCTTGAAAGTATCCTCATTGCGACAGATTGTATTCTTCATATCGACAATGAGTTTCATTTGCTCAACATTCTCTTCCTTTGCCTTCGTACATTTTTCCGCTTGACTGTTTATTTCTTTTGTAGATTGGTCAAGCATAGTTGTGAGTGTAGCACATTGTATGGCCATCCTGTCATGCACTGTCTGCAACTCCATATGTAGTGCATTCACTTCTTGCAACTTGCTTTCATGCTTCACCTGCATTTGGTATAGCTGTTGCTTATGTGCTTCGTGCAAGTGTTCTTGTGCGAGGGCTGCCTCAATCAATTGTTCCTTGGCCAATTGCAAAGCCGCTTCTGTACTCTCCAAGTTTTGCTGCATTTTGAGAGTGACCTCTTCATCGACCTTGTTTGCACACTCTGTGGCAAGTCGAGCCTCAAATTCTTTCCTGAGTTCCTCCCTCAAAGCTGCCAATTGAGTAGTGGGAACATGGGATTTGACATAAGTACCCAACAAATTCAGTGTCCTGCTTATGGAACTCATAAGCATAGCCTATTGAGGGTCATCATGGTGAGCTTGCTGCTGTTCTCCCTGATCCTCAACAGTGTGATGCCTTATGAACCATTCAGGCCATTGCCCCACCAGATTTTCTTCCTGAACCACTTCATCTGTCACTGGTGCTGCAGTGTCTTGGCATTCTACCTGTGGTACCTCCGTCACAAGTGTGTGTATTATATGCGCCGCAGGGTTCCCCTTGGACAACCGTTGCACCTCCGGAATCACTGTGTCCTTGACTATACCAGAATATTCATAGAGAAGGTCCCCCTTCTCAATTTCTGCCACCACCTGTTCTGTAGTGGGAATATCTAACCCTTCTTTTTCTAAATCAGTTATTTCTGGTTGAACTGCATGGACAACTTGTGGTAACCTTGTGACAAGCCGATCCTCTGGCTGTGATGGCTGTGATACTGAAGTAACTTCCTCTTCTCTCTCTGAAGGTCCTGCTTCCAGTAATAGCAGTTCTCTGTGCTGTTGTGCCCATTCCTGCACAAAAACTTGGGAAACATTATCATGCGGATTCCGTGAAGCCAGTGGATCCGCCACTACAGTCTTTCCCCGCCTCTGTCTCTTATTCTCGGGTTGCCCTGCCAGTCCACCCTCACTGTGTGAGGAGCCTTGCTCTTCCATTGTAGTGGTTTCTAGCTCAAACACTCTCATCTCCTTTCTTTCTCGCGCATCAAGTATGCCAGAATCAAGAATTATTTGAGCAATGATTGGGCTAGACACTATGATAGGAGACTTTGCGGCAGTACCCTGTAATCTTTTCATCTCCTCTACCAGTGCGTTGTACATTATGTCCGCCCATTCTACCTCTTCTCCTCTCAGGGCTTTGAGTATTTCCTCTGTGAAGGATCTGCTCAAATACTGTTAGTTCTGTTCCATGGCAAACAGAACGTTCAATACCTGGCCTACCTCCTTTAGCCCTGGGTACACGGCCTTGGTACAAGCATAACCCTGAGTTTTAAAGAAACTCCCTTCTTGGAATAAGTCCCCTATTTGCAGTCTTGCCCTGTGCTCCTCCACATGCACCTGGCCTGCTGGCAATCGAAACAATTGTTGTAGGTATAGGGGAGTAATTACTAATTCAACTCCCTTCACCGTTGTTGCTCCTGTCCTTGGCTCAAAGTTCTGCAAGAATTGTAACATGTACTGTCGATGGTGCAATGTCCAATCTTTGCTTTGCAATCCTTGCAATCTCAGCTCCTTCAGTATCTGTATCGCCTGTGGGGTAGCAATCGTTTGTTTCTGCAGAATTGTGGTGCTCTTCACCCTGATTTCCTCCATTCCTCTCACTCTCTTCATTCTAGACCCACAGAAATGTTTTGGCTATAACAATTGAAGAAATGCCTGTAGTGCACAAAGCATAAACGTATGGTTGCCACAAAAAGCTATGGGTAATTTCTTGTAAGCCTGCGGGGCTTGCAAGCATCGCTCAAGAGAAAAGATCCGCTCTGTTGTTGCGTCCCTATGCCATTGCGTAAGTAATATTGCGAGCGTATAGTCTGTTAGTTCCTCCATAGCTTCAAAGCTATAGCATTGATGGTTTGTCCCGTCGAGACGCCCGTTACTCAGAACGACGCCGACTCTTGCGCTTAATTTCCCTCCAATTTCTTGATCCCTTCTCTGGTTTTCTATTGGCTGTAACCGCTGTGACTGGATTTTAGATTTAATTTTCTTTAGTGGACTTTCCCTGCTGGACTGTCCACTAGGATAACACATGTGACAAGAATTTCGCTTTTCTGTACTTGCCGTTTGTTCTGTTGCCCCTTTTCTGTATTCATTAATGGGCCCGCCATTCATCCAATTTGACGCATTGATTAGGTATTTTGACGGCCATTCTTGTCCCCTTTCTTGATGACATCCGTTCTTGCACTTCCTTCTTAGCTGTGTGTTACGCCTTGACTTCCACGTGTCCCTTTGTAAACTGGCTTCCGTCCTTTCTTCCGCCGGCCATTTCACTGAAGTTATCATGCGTCCACCTGTCACTGATTCTATGGATTGTGTAACCCTAGTAGGCTGTGTTAAGCTGTGATAGGCTGTGTCATACTGTGGTATGCCGTGATAGGCTGTGATACACTGTGGTAAGCTGTGATAGGTTGTGACACGCTGTGGTAAGCTGTGATAGGCTGTGATGCACTGTGCTGGGCTGTGATATGTTGTGTCGCGCCGTGATGGGCTGTGATAGGCTGTGTCACGCCTTGATGGGCTGTTATAGGCTGTGTCTCGCTTGTTCTGCCCGCCCTGGTCATATATGCTCGGCCTAGCGACAAGTGCTCCATACTCCGTTGGTAACACTGGCGCAACCCGTGACTGCTTTTGCGTTTCAACATGCAAATTATGCTGCAATGGTTTGTCATGGATACCACTGTACCCCTTCAACTTGTTAGCATTGACTCTTCCCAGCATCTCTTTGTTAATGGTTTGTAACATGGCGGTGTTGTTATCATACATCTTTTGTATGACATAAGGTCCTTTCCATGGTGATTTAAGCTTAGAAGCTTTAATCTTTCCCTTCTTCTGCAACCATAGAACCAAATCTCCCGTCTTAAAAGTCTTTAACTTGCCTTCATCAAACTGTTCCTTTCTCTTCATCTGAATTCTGGTCATATTATCAGCTGCATCAGCACATACTTCTTCCACATGGTATAATTCATGTTTCCTGACTTTAATGGAATCTTGCAATTCCATTCTCTTTCCCCATTCCGTTCTCATGGTAGGTAACAGGAATTCATAGTAAGGTGTACACATATAAACTAATTGGAAGAGGTACTGTATGCTTATACTTAATGGTGATACTTGTTGACTTTATTGAAGTCATGTATGACCACAAAGCTGTCAGCAGCTTTGTATCCCAATCCGTTCTGTTTGCATTGATCTCTGTCTTAGACCAAGATAGTACATAGTATTTTGTTGGTAGCCTTTGCCTGCCCATTACCCTGTGGGTAATATGTTGTACTCCTCCTATGCACAATCATGAACTCTTTAGTCACAATTCAATGGTCTCATTTATGAAGTGACTTCCTTGATCACTGATAAATTCCAAGGGACAGCCAAATCGTGTAAGTATGTTCTCATACAGAAACCTTGCTGTGGACTTGGCTGTGTTGTCCCTCAAAGCTTTAGCTTCCACCCACTTCGTAGTATAATCAGTGGCTGTAATTATGTACCTGTTCTGTGTATTCTTGGCTGGTGGGTTAATTGGTCCAACAAAGTCTAGTCCCCATTTCTGAAATGGTTCCGTAGGCATTGTAGGATGCAAAGACATTTCCCAGATCTCTGCAAAGGTCCCAGCCTCTGACATTCATCACAACTCTGACAATACTTGTGTACATCTTGAACAAAGTAGGCCACCAGTAACCTGCATGTAGTATTTTCCTGCTGGTAGTCTCTTCTCCAAAATGACCTCCTGCCACTCCTTTATGAACTTCCTCCAAAACTTCATGGTGGTATAAGCATCGCTTCAGCACTCCATCTGGTCCTAGCTTATACATTCTGCTCCCTACCATAGTGTAAGGTAGAGCCTTGATAGCAATTCTCTTTCTCTGCTCATTTCCATAACTTGGTGGGCACTGACCATGAGCAAGGTAGTATCTGATTGGCCACTGCCAATCTAACCAGTCATCTGCACTTCCCTGCACCTCCACTATAAATAGACTCGCATCTGGTAATTGATCATCTACTCCCGTGGCTGGTTCTCCTGTTGTTAACCTTGACAAGTGATCCGCCACAAGATGCAGTCTCCCAGGCTTGTAAACAACCTCGAACTCAAACTCGTGCAAGATTAATAACCATCTTGCTATTCTTCCGCTTATCAGAGGTTTGTTTACCAGGTATATCAGAGCCTGGTGATCCACATAGAACATAAACTTCTTGCCCAACAGGTAATGCCTGAATTTCTTCACTGCATAGATCATTGCCAATGCTTCTCTTTCCGTTGTGCTATAATTTCTTTCGGCATTGTTCATCAATCGGCTAGCATAGTACACAGGTGAATCTATCTTTCCTGTTACATTTTTGGCTAACCCGCTCCTAGTGCTTCTCCAGAAGCATCACAGTGAACATGAAATATTTTCTGCCAGTGAGGACTAATCAGCACAGGTGTAGTTGTTACTGACAATGTAAGTTCATCAAAAGCCTGTTGACATTCAGGTGTCCATGCAAACACTGCATCTTTCTTCAGAAGTTTGCTCAATGGTGCTGCTATTTGTGCATACCGTCTGACAAATCTTCTGTAATAGTTGGTTTGTCCAAGGAATCTCCTTAGACTCTCTTAACATTCACTGGTGGTGGAGAGGCTTTAATGGCCTCTGTTTTCCTGGGATCCACAAGAAGTCCCCTCTTACACACAATGTGTCCCAGAAGCACCCCTGAGTTCACACAGAAAGTACACTTCTCTGGATTCAGGCCCAGACCTCTCATCCTACATCTGGCCAGACATAACTCCAATTTATGCAAGTGCTCATTCTTAGAGCTGTACACACTGAAATCATCCAAGAACACCTGCATGAAATCATCCAGATACTCATGAAAAGATTCACTTATCACTCTCTGAAAGGTCGCTGGTGCATTACAAAGTCCAAAGGGCATGACTTTGTATGCATAAGCACCCCAGTCTGTGATGAAAGATGTTTTTTCCTTGGTCTCCTTCTTCCACTTGCACTTGATTATAACCACTGAAGCCATCCATGAATGAGTACATCTCATGGCCTGCCACAGTGTCTAATACTGCTTCTGTGAATGGCAAAGGGAAAGGATCTTTCTTTGTACAAGCATTCAGCTTCTTGTAGTTCACACAAACTCTTAGTTTACCATTCTTCTTGGGAACTATCACAATGGGTGACAACCAAGTTGTATACTCTATTGGGTATATAAACTTAGCCTCAACCAACTTCTTGATATCTTCTCCAACCTTCTGTGCGTAGTTGGGATTCATTCTATACCTTGCCTGCTTGATTGGTACTGACCCCAATTCCAGTTCAATCTTATGCTGACAGATTTCAGGTGGTATCCTTTTAAATCCTCATAGCTCCAAGCAAATACATCTCTGTATTTGATGAACAAACTCTTAGCTTCTTCAAAGAATTCTGGCTCCAAATCAGCTCCTACCTTCACCATCCTCGGTTCCTCTTTAGTTCCCACATTCACTTCCCTCACTTGCTCATCAGCTGTGATTGTCCAACCAGTCACCACTTCATCCTGTAAACTCACAGTGGCTGGTTCCTCTAGGATTTCCATTTCTCCTTCTTTTTCTTCATAGAAATGTGATGGGTAACTGCTGGTTTCCTCTTCAATCGGTGTTGTTGACACTACACCACAGCAGATACCCCTTAAACAACTTAGGCCTTCCAGCCGCATCTCTGCAACCTGCTCCCACTCTGGGTGTGCAGCAAACAGGGTAGCTTCCTGCTCCTCATCCAGTCCTCCTCTCCAGTCATACTCTCTGACTCCTTGAGGTCTTCTCGTAGCAGGTAATCTACTAGATTTCTTTGTGGTAATTTGTATCTCGTGTATCCCATTATGCACGGTTAGTAACTGAGAATTCCAGTCATGGAATACCGTGGCCTGTTTCAGCCACGGACGTCCCAATAATAAGGAGTAAGCCTCCATGACTTCATCCATCTTCAATACAGTTACTGTGATCATAAAGATCATCTTCTGTATCTGTATCTTAACTCCTCTTATTAATCCCAATGGTTGTACACTTCTTTGATCTGCCATTGTTACTGTAAATGGGGCTGGTTTCATGTTACTTAGACCAAGCTTCTTCCTTAATTGGTCTGTCATGATATTTACTCCAGAACCTCCATCTATCAGTACATCAGTTAGTTCTGTGCTTCCAATTCTCAATTGGATTACTGGCATAGAATCATCAAAGTCCATGACTGTTTCTCGCCCTTCCGGCTTCACATTATAACTGGTCACCTTGCTGTTCAGGTCTGTGTCTCCTGTCTCCTGGGCAATTCGATTGATTGCCTGATACAGCCTGTGCCTACAATAAGGTGCCACAGCCAATAGCTGTCCAATGGTAATCTCTGCTTTGGTCTGGCATATTACTTCAGCCAAAGTCTCTTCATTACGGGGGCTGCTATTTCATGAGCGGCATGAGCATGAGCGGCATGAGCATGAGCGGAAAAAAAAAAAGCATGAGCAGACCATTGTGAGTCCACGGAAATAGGGTTAGGAGGCACGGAAATAGGGTCATGTGAAGTTGGAATGTGGCACCAGTGGACTTGAAATGCAACATTTTATTGCAAATTTTGTGGCAAGCCACGTCTATACAAGTGTGTTCTAACTGTCATAGCCGGAATGGGCACTACTCTCCTACACCCTCCGAGGAACTTGCCCCACCTTCTTCCTCATCCCCCTCATCCCCCTCATCCTCCGAGCTCTGTGATGCATCAGTTCCACTATGCCTCTCAAAAATCCCGTCCTCTCCTTGGGGGACTGTCCACCTCACCTCCTGGGAATCTTCTGCGTCTTCTCCCCCACTTTCCTCAGCAGAATCCAACACAAATCTACGAGCTCGACGGGCTCTAATAGCTGCTGCCTCCTCCCTCATCTTCATTTTCTTGAGGCTTGCCTCGTCTAAAATCTGCTGTACACGACTACGTTCGGAACACCTCCTAATGGACACCGAAGCAAGCCGGGCAGCATAAGTAGGAAGGATGTACTCCCTTTCTGGACTAGGCATGAAATCCCCCCTGGCAAAAAAGGCACGTTCCTCCTGCCCATGAACTCCGGTGTAGACGTCCCTCCGGCAGTACTTGGCATCCTACAGTAAGAACTAATCCACTTGAAGAATGTCAATACCAGCACAACCAGAAAGGGTTTTCAATGAAATAAGAGAGCGGAGGGAGGTGCCTCACAAAATCTGGAGGCAACTTACAATGCCACCACTCACTCGTAAACCGGGGGCTCCTCGGCCTCGATCCCAACTTCCTCCCCCTGCTCCTTCTCGGATTTTTCCTCATCCTCCGAGGATGCCTCTTCCTCTTTTGGCAGACGTTCAGCCGCTGCAAGTTCCGAGTTGTGGAGGGCAGTATCTGGCTCGAAGGCGAACACATGCCTGTCGGACAACGTCCCTGCCCACATTGAAGCACCTGAGGAACAAAGCGGGCGGTTAATAGCTTGCGGCATGCAATTGCAATGGGGCCAGGGGACAAACTGAGCACGTGAAGGCTTACCCGTGCCGCATGTGAGGTCCAGAATCCGCCCTTGGACATCCGAGCACGTCTCCATGAGGGTTTGGATGAAAGCAGGGCTCCGGGTCCGGCTGTACCGCCACGGTTTGCCTGTCTTTGTGTCCTTCGGCATACTAGAGTGGGGCACATAGTTGTAGAGGACATCGTAGGTTACAGGGTCCACAGCGGCATCAACAAGACGACCGTCGTTGCGGAATTTGAACGTAGACCCTCTCTTCACAAAGCAATATGCCTCAAACACCAATGTCTGCACATCCAACAAAGAAGGGATCAATTCCAGGGTCTACTTAACATACACCACAATATGAAGTGAATGCAATAGATTGATAACTTACACTTTGGCCCTCTGTTCGCAACCCCTGCGTACTGATGCAGAACCATTTTCTGAGGAGGACCGGGGTGACACTTTTCGGTGTCCACCTTGCCACCGCATTCTCTGTGGTCTTCCCTCTCGTGGCAAGGACAACCACACATCCACCGTCATCCAGAAGCATCCCCGCCAGCCCAAACCCGGCTTTCCAGTAGTCCTCAGTAAACCTGTTCCAGGTGGGCACACCATCCAGGCCCTCCAGCAGCTCCCCATCTGGAATGTCGAGGAGAATCATGTCGCAAGCTCTCTCCACCTCAACCCCCCCCCGAGTGCTCTTGCAATTCGTGCTCACAGCCGTGAAGAATTCCATCATGGCTTCAAAACCAGGGGTGTCTTTAGGCTCTGTACCGGCAGCCCTCTTCTTGGCTTTCCCCTTCTGCTCCGCCAGAGACTTGTTGTGTGCCACCTTCTTCGCCCTGGCAGCGAGAGCGTCAAGGAAGCTCTCATTGACGCATTGGATGATGGTTGGAGGTTCTAGCTTTGGCCTGTGCGTAAACGTCACCGCCGAATACCGCCGTGTAGGCTCGCCCTCAAATGCCAACTTCTTGGCAGAGCCAGTCCCACTCCGAACTGACTTGGGAACCCGGACGACCGGTGACTGGGTAGGAGCAACAGCAGTCGCAGGACCTTGAACAAAATCGGCGTCGGAGTCACTCTCTTTTTCTTTGCATGGCGTAACCCTGGCGCTGACTCCATGTACATTGACGTTATGGTGAAGGAGTGGCATCTGGAGCATTTGCGCAACTGCCCTTGGTATGTGGACCTTCCGCCCGGCTCGCTCGACGGGTCGGAGTTTCAATTGAAGCTGGACGCTGAGGCCCGCCAAAACCGAGCTCCGCTGCCTCCGCTGGGTCCAAAGGAGGCAAAAGCGCTTGCCAAGTCTAGGAAAGCGGCTGAGCTTGCTCAGGCAGGTACCTGGACTTAGAGGGACCTAAGCACCAGCTAGGGGGGCGATTGTGGTGAACTAGTGACTGCCATTGTCGCGGCCCTTTGCCTTGAGGGCAGGGGGTCGGGACACAAGAGAGGCTGCCCCTGTGGTGGGGGCAGTGGCAACAATAGATACAGGGGCTGAAGCACCCTTGAGTGCCCAAGGCACTCAATGAGGCGGAGGCGCTCACTAGGTGGAACCCCGCACACCGAGTTGCGGTGGGGGTGGTTCCACGAGGGGTGGTGGTAGCTTAGTGGGACTTAGTGGGGGTGGCATAGGACTCACCATGGGGCGGAGACCTTGTGGTGGGAGTCATGGGGAGTCTTGGGACTCATCACGGTCCAATGGGGCCGTGGTGGGTGGGCCAAGACTCACCGCGACTCACCACCGGGAATGGAGGGTCTTCGTGGTGGTTCGCCATAAAATGATGGTGTTGTTTGTGAAACCCCCGCGGACAGCCACAGAAGTATATATAGGGAGTAGTAACCCCGAGAACGGTGCAAGCCCATTGGTGACCAAAAACTAGTGAGTGAGCGTGCGAGCCGGAAAGCGATCAAGGTGTGGGGAGCTGTTCCGGACTGCCAACAACCAAAGGGAATTTGCACTAGGCCCAAATTGAGAGAGGGTCTTGTGGAGGAGCAAAGGGGGACCGTTATGTCCCGGTGAGCAGCCGAAGCTCCAAGTTGGCCCGGCGGCCAGTTTGGAGTTAGGCGCGCGCATCAAAACGAGTAACTATGACTTAAAGGTGTCGCGGCCCTTCGCCTTGAGGGCAGGGGGTCGGGACAGGGGGTCGGGACACAAGAGGGGCTGCCCCTGTGGTGGGGGCAGTGGCAACAATAGATACGGGGGCTGAAGCACCCTTGAGTGCCCAAAGGCACTCAAGGAGGCGGAGGCGCTCACTAGGTGGAACCCCGCACACCGAGTTGCGGTGGGGGTGGTTCCACGAGGGGTGGTGGTAGCTTAGTGGGACTTAGTGGGGGTGGCATAGGACTCACCATGGGGGCGGAGACCTTGTGGTGGGAGTTGTGGGGAGTCTTGGGACTCATCACGGTTCAATGGGGCCGTGGTGAGTGTGCCAAGACTCACTGCGACTCATCACCGGGAATCGAGGGTTTTCGTGGTGGTTCGCCATAAAATGGCATGGTTGTTTGTGAAACCCCCGCGGAGAGTCACAGAAGTATATATAGGGAGTAGTAACCCAAGAATGGTGCAAGCCCGTTGGTGACCAAAAACTAGTGAGTAAGCGTGCGAGCCGGAAAGCGACCAAGGTGTGGGGAGCTGTTCCGGACTGCCATCGACCAAGGGGAATTTCCACTTGGCCCAAATTGAGAGGGGGTCAAGTGGGGGAGTAAAGGGGGACCGTTATGTCCCGGTGAGCAGCCGAATAATAAAAGGAAGTGGTCATTCCCACCTGAAAGCAACAGATGAATAAAGGATGGATGAATGTACAGTTGGATGATAAACAGATGGATGAGTGTGAAAAATGAATGTAGATGGATGAATGAGGGATGGATAAGAGTCAAATGGATGAATGTATAATGGATGTTGAACAATGGAAAACATTCATGACAGGAAGATGCATGACTAAAACTTTAGACGAATGCACAATGTATATGACATGAGTGTGGTAGGTTTGTGGGGTGGATTAAAGAGTACAGAGGATGAATGTACAATGGATGTTGAACAAAGGAAAACATTCATGAATGGAGCACGCATGAATACAATGTAGATGAAAGCACAATGGATATGACAAGAGTGAGGGAGGTTTGTGAGATGGATTCATACATATTGCAATTTAAATGGTAGTTGATTCTTTGATTATTTTTCTTTCCAAAGGAACAACTACGGTGGAGGAAGGGGATTCAACGTTTTCCAAAGAGGATGAAATAGAATATTGAAAGAACATAGTTCAGTCTGACTCAGAGTCAGTACAATGTATCCCCGCTTCCTCTGCATCTAAGTCTAAGTATTTAAGAACTCTGGATCTACGCTGGCTACACCTACGGCCGGGCAGTAAAAAGTCAGGGGATAGGGATTCGGCCGCGTGAAGTGCTATTGCTTCGGCATAATCAGGAAGCAGAAAATTGGGAAGGGGGCTGTCAAAAACAGACTCGCCACAAATGACTGTATCTCCTAAAGATCCACCGCTGCCTTTCCTGAAAGACAGCCTGAAAAAGTTATTACTGTAACTTTGATGTTATTGAGAAATTGAGTATGGCTCCCAAAGTGGGTTTAACACTTACTCACATGAAAAGTCGTTGTCGACCTGCTTATCTTTGGGATCGTCATCATTTCGAATTTGAATCCGATCAGTCTGTGTGCCTGAAGTGGAGCCAGACAAAAGGGGGAGGAGCACTGTGTTGTAGAGGTCAGAATCACCCTCCATGCCAAAAAGGCTTCTTCCGCTTGCCTTGCATGCATGGTAAGTTGCTCCTGCACCAGACAGGAGGACATGAACAGTTTGGTGGGGGGGATTTAAGCAGATGGAATTGGTGAAAGAAAATCAATTCGGAAGGGAGAGAACGAACCTGTGGACACAAAAAGATCGACCACCCGTGCAGAGTGGTGGCTGCATGACTCCAGCAGTATTTGCATGAACGCTAGGGATTTTTCCTTTGCACCTCTCCAGGGAGTGCCATCTGGTCTCTTCAGGGTCTGACTGGACTGCATGAAGTTGTACAAAATGTCATCGTGCGCAAAACTTCAAACCCTGAAGACTTTAAGTATGATGCCAATGCCCGACGACTATCTTTGTCACATGACTAAAAAAGCAGAAGTGTCCCTGCATCAGAGAAGAAATTATTATAGAACCCAAACACCCAACTCCAGTAGTTGTCCTCGAATTTGTTCCAGCCTGACGTCTTGCCCTTTGGAAGAACTTCTGGCACAGCCTGGCCATCCGGGATGTCGAGAATGACAATGTCAGCCGCATACGTACCCACCAATCATCGTGTAACGTATTCATCACGCCAGCGGTAGATGAACCGATACCTCTTTCTCATCCACGGGGTATAGTTTGAAATCTGCCACCGAAGTCCATCCCCCGGATGGAAATTCGGCGCCGCATTTACATCGAAGGGGGGATGGACTTCGTCGTCTCGAGTGGCTATAGGCCCACCTGGCACTTACTGCCCATAGTTTGCATGGCAGGGAAGGAAATTGAAACGGCTACATTCATGGAGTAGCCAATCTTCATCCATGCAGGTTCCTGTAGGGGGGAAATTTAAATGTGCCCTGGAGTGTTTGTGAGGAATTGCAGCGTTTGCTTGAACTTCTTCCAGCCACCGCGCTGCTGCCTCCTCCTTCCGGGAGCTGCTGTCATTGAGCGTACTCCGCTACTCTTTTTTCAAGGATGCCGTGCCGTCAAAATCCTGCAGACTGCCCTTATCATGGCCACGATTATGCTATGTTCAAACCAAAATCAGGAGACATCATTGTCTGGCTCTCTATTTTCACAGACGCTTCTGGAATCAAGCAGGAGTCTTTGCGTGCAATGGAGTATTTGGAGGGCTATTACCGCTTTGAGCGAGGTGAGGGCGAGGGTCAATGCGGTCCGTGGGTCCTGAAAATTGTTGACCTCGATATACCAAGGTGGGTTGGGATGCCGGACAGATCACGCACGGCCTCCCTTTGGCGCCAGTGGACCAGGGAGGACGGCACCGGGGAAAACTATATTCATGGAGTTCACTCTGCTCTTCCAGTGTATGGAGACATTCGGCTGAGTTGCGAAGACAAATCGCACGGGCACATGAGGCCCATAGTGACCTTGTCAATGTATGATGGTGGTATGATTGATGGGCATGACATTGTCGTCAGCTCCACCAAGGGCACCAGATCGACCGCATTGCAGTTTACCTCGAGGTGCCGCATCAGTAATGAGCTTGTTTTGAGGGCTATCGAAGTTCCGTCGACTTGGTGACGCCCATGTAGAAGGAGGAAGGGCTTAGATTTGTCTGGAGTTGCTAAATGTGAGACACCGTGTTCGATCAATAAAACAACCCATCGTACCTCACTTCTGTGTGCTTGTGTTTCATTGTGTTCAAGAACTGCCGTAATTGGCCCACTGTTTACAATTTGTGGTCTCATTTCTACAATGTGTCTGTCCATATGAATATACCAGAGTCAGCGATAGCAGAGTCCTGAGGTGAAGGAAATCCATGTATGAGTAAAAGGAAACATGTACATGCCGAAGCTCGGAAATTCGGCACCGCATTTCATTTTTCTCCATGCAGCGATTTCTGGCAGCTCCCTTTCCCTTGTTGTGGTCGTAACGGAAATGTTGTACCGCATTTCATTTCTTGACATGGCATTACCATACTTCGAATTGGAAATGCGGCACCATACTGGACCTTGAATTGTCCAAGCATGTCCAATCGCTAATGCTTGTCCATGTCCATACTGGAAATGCGGCACCGCATTTCCATGTCCGTCATCGAAATTTTGTACCGGACAATGGAATGCAGCACCGCATTTCCGGAGAGCACAATGGAATGCGGTGCCGCATTTCCGTCCAACAAGACGGAATGCCCACACGGGTCTGGAATTGGACAAACAACGATGTCTGTTTTGGAAATGCGGCGCCGCATTTCCATGTTTGGCAATCGAAAGTTCTTATTGGACAATGTAATGCGGTGCCGCATTTCCGTCCAGCACGATGGAATGCAGTGCCGCATTTCCGTCAAAGGGTCTGGAATTGGACAAACAACGATGTCCATTTTGGAAATGCGGCGCCGCATTTCCATGTACGTCATAGAAATTTCTTATTGGACAATGGAATGCGGTGCCGCATTCCCATCTAGCATCATGGAATGGGGAGCCGCATTTCCGTCGATGGGTCTGCTGTTGGAAAAACGTCCATCTCCAAAATGTAAATGCGGCACTGCATTTCCATGTTCGACCTCCGCATGCGGGGTGGCATATCCATTTACCTCCATGGAAGGAGCTGGCAATCGGCAAAACTGCCGTGTCGAGAACGGAAATGCGGCACCACATTTCCGTTCGGCCGAACAGTTTCTGATGTCCAAACCATGAAACGGAGAATTGTTCTTGCCCCGGTTTTGGAAATGCGGTGCCGCATTTCCGATTTTGGGAGGGACGTGGTTTGGACGATGTTGTCGTTGAGAAGCACATGGGAGAGGGGACATGAAGGACGGGGATAATTTCCTTTATATACTCTGGAAGAGAATTTAAATGTACAGAGAGTTCATTAAAATTCTATTAATCTTGAAAATCATCACTATCGTCGTCCTGTCCTTGACTGTCCTGCTCCGCCTCCACCCCGTCATTGCCTTTCTCATCTCCAGCGGACTGCTCGTTGGCCAGGCTTTCGAAAATCCCATATTCCCCTTGCGGAACCGACCATCTCACCTCCGTTGGTTCGTCGTCCTCCCTGACTGCATCGCTCTCATCCGAACTTTCGCACCCGTCTACCTGTCTCAGCTGTTGCCAACTCTTTCCTTATCCTTCTGTCCTCCCTAGCCCTCTCCAAAATCTGCTCTACTTTACTGGGATTCTCACATCGTCTAATCGCTGTATTTGCGAGTTTAGCTGCATAACTAGGAAGGGAGTAGTCCTTCACTGGGCTCGTCATGAAGTCGGCCCTCGCAAAGAACGGGACATTCTTCCTGGCAGGAAGTGTAGGCCCTACATGTTTCGACCCGGATCCTAGAATCCTGCACATAACAATCACCAACGACACCAATGAGAACCACAGTCCGGAAATGCGTTTGACAAAAAATCACCCAGAAGGCTTTGCAAACTTACAATTTTTGCACTCACTCGTATTCCGGGTTCTCCTCGGCATCAATGTCCACTATCTCTTCCTTCGACTCCGACGAATCCGAGGAGTCTTTGGCTTCGATGGGAGCCTTCATATTCCGTTGCAGCCCTTCCAGATGGGATCCCCAGACGGATGTGTCCTCCTCGTAGGCAAAGAGGTGCCGGTCGGAAAACCGCCCAGCCCACATTGAGGCACCTGTTACAATGTCATCCACACATTATGACATGGCCCTTCAGATGTTGCGAATTAAAGCATAACGAGAATTTGCAGAACAGCATACAACAAGATTCTGCATACCTGTCCCACAGACGAGGTCGAGCACTGTGCCCTCCACGTTAGTGCATGTCTCCATAATTGTCTGAACGAAGGCAGGCCTCCAAGTCCGTGAATACCGCAGGGGTTCCGTTGAAGTGAGGCTATGAGGGAGAAGTTCTGTGGGAACGTTGTTGAACAGGACGTCGTAATCGATGGGGTCGCAGTTCGGGTCAACCAACAATCCCTCCTTCCGGAAAGCAAAGGTGGAGTTCTCCTTCACAAAGCAGTATGCATCGAACTGCTTTGTCTGCATACACAGTGGGGAACGATTAGAAATCGATTGCGGCACCGCATTTCAAAACTCCTAAGAAAATGAAAGGACGAGTGCCAATGTCGTAATTACCTTCTTCCCTTCACTCCGAAGGCCCAATGTGTTGATGCACGTCCACTTCTTCTTCAGAATTGGGACGACGCTCCTGCGGGTCCACTTCGCAATTCCTGTCTGCGTGTTTTTGCCTCTGCTCGCCAGGACAACCACACAGCCTCTGTCGTCCAACACCATGCAGGCAAGCCCGAATCCTTTCTTCCAAAAATCCTCGGAGTACCTGTTCCAAGATGGCAAAGCTTGCAGTCCTTCCACAGGCTCTCCGTCCGGAATATCCAAGATGATTATATCGCAAGACCACTCGGTGGCATTTCCGCCCCTCCTGCAATCCTTGTCTGTACACACCCTCTCAAAGAACGAGACCATCTTCAGAAACCCAGGGGTGTCGGAAGGCTCTTTGGCAGCCGCCTTCTTCAGTGCTCTGCCCTTCAGACCCTCCATGGTCTTCATGTATGCCAACTTGGCTGCCCGTCCATCCAAAGCCGCCAAGAAACTCTCATTTACACACTGGACTACTGTATCGGGATCCACTTTTGGCCTCTTCATTTCCACCGGCTCGAAAGGGTGCCCCCCCGAGGGGTTGAAGAGTGCCTTATTTGCCGAACTTGTTCTCGTCCCTCTCGTGACAACGGTGGGCACAGGGGATTTTGGCTGCATTTCGGGGGGTGGGCTGGTTGCAAAGTCTCCATCAGAGTCCTCTTCGTCACCCTCTTCCTGCACTATCTGTTTCTGCTTCTTCGTTTTCTTGGGTGTCACAACTGCTGCTCCTTGCTGGCGAGTCCTCTTCTTCGACCCCTTCTGTTGAGCCTGCACAGCTGCATCCACCGTCTTCTGTGCCATCTCAGCTGCCTTTCTGGATTGTTCCAGAGCAGCAGCTTCCTTTGCCGACTCTGGCCCAGCAAGGACACGTCTTTCCTTTCTCTTCTCTTCTGCTTTCGTGTGCAGATCTTTCTCAGACTCGTCAATAATTCCGCCAGACATGTCCAGGTACCACGGACATCCAACGAGATGCGCGGCATGCCATTGTTTCTGCATCTTGGGTGTGTAGACACAACTTGGGCCCGCCACGGTCCAAGCCATGAAGAACGGGGGCTCTTGAGCCAGGGCCCCTGTCTAAAGAAGCACGTATTTCATATACCTACAGGGCAGTCAGCATGCGTGAGCAAAAGTTGAGAGCAACGTACTCGCAGAGTGCAACCAAAAACATAAAATGCGAATGCGGTGCCGCATTTCCCAGACAAACCTCATAACCAGGCTTCACATAGAAGGACAGCTGGGCTTCACCTGTAAACAATTTGCATTGTAGCTTTTCCTGCTCCCTCCTGATGTGTAAACTCTATGCTCCTTCTTGCTGTCTGCAGCTCCCTGGCGAAGAGGTTGTCCTTGTACGCACATCTGAAATGTGTCACGTAGTCTTCCAGTGTCTGTGTTCCATCCCATTTGACGTACAAGCTGAACGAATTTGTATGCATTATGACTTGCTCCTTCGCATTTGTCATTATCTGCGATTCTCACATGCATTGTCACGTAGCAGTTCAGGGAATTCATTTCAGAAAAGCAAATCTAGGGAAGTACCTTGAATTACCTAGAACCACCAAGTCATACGGTTGAGCCACACATCCACTGAAGGGTCGGAAACTTCGAGTGGAAAAGACCACATTGTCCTTATACTCTCCGATGCATTCCAGATCAACAGCCACCGTGTCTGCCATTTCCGATCCAATGTCAGGAGCAGGAAGAAGAGTGGCTATTGCTAGAAAGGAACTTCAATGCATTAAAACCTCACCTTCTCTTTTGCCTCAACACATGCCGTTGAGAGGTGATGCAGTTTCTCCAACTGCATGGTCGGCTGCATGGCCCGAGAATAGTGTTTTGCAATCTCGGGGATGAAGTCCTTTCCAAGTGCCGGATCTGCAATGGCCACCAGCTTCACAAGCTTTTACTTGTATTTCGTTCTGGACTTGACCCCGGCTTCCTTCAAGTGCTCAGTCAATGACTGCAACGTTTTGACCAGCCCCTCACTTTCCATGAAGAAGCATTTGGCATGGGCCAAATCCAGCTTGATGTTTGACTGCCAACAAAAACATGCAGAAGCGTTACATTCGATTCATGTGGAAAGATTACTGAAAATTGGGGAAGGATGAGCAGAGGGAAATGGGAGGACGACTTACTTTGTATATCACCTCCACCATTCCATCCATAGTGAGACGATACCATGTCCGGTCAGTTTTTGCCACGGCCTTCTGAATGAGCTCGGGCTCCAGCATTTCCGCAAACATGTGCGGATCAGTGAGACCAGTTTTCCTCACCCTGTACAGCATATGTGCCATGTGGGTATGCACGTACGCATTTTCAGTGACCCTGCTAGGCACACTCTCCAGTTCAGTCCACGGAAGCACGGAAACAAAACAGATTGGAAACCGAAATGCGGCACCGCATTTCGAACGTGCTTGGGAGGGTATGAGTATCTTACGAGTTGAGGTCCGCCATGGCATTCTTGAGCAGGGAGGAGTCTGCCGCCTTCACCTTGAGGATGACACACTCCACCATGTAATGCCAGCCAATGTGCTTGGCATGGTTCTGCTTGATGTACTCCCACCAGGCAAGAAGTCGGTGATTCCCGTCCCACACAAAGAACATTTTACCCGATATATGGCCGAAGTCTGGATCACCCTTCAGCGTTGCCTCGAATTCGTCGTTGCGAGTGTGCCAGTGGGTATCCCAGGTTGACAATTCATCCACAGTGGGTCCACGAGATTCGCCGTCCTCATTCTCAAGGGAAACGTAGAAGGCTGGCAAACCTAGACGACCCTTCTTGAAATGTGAACTTGAGCTTATCCACATCTCTGGGAAGTGCCTGCCTGACAATGGGAAGGGAGACCATGCGACAGAGTGGGATTCGAAAAGTCCGCTGGAATACCCTGCTGCCAGAACTCTGCCAATGCTACTGTGTGTCTCCTCCAACATTGTATCCGCTGCACTTTGGAATTCCTCCGGAGACATTTCTGCAGGTGGCGGTAGGGGTTGAACAGCTGGAGCATCCCCAACTAGAGTTGCACTCTGGGGAATCTTTGCGGGCAATTCGGCAATTGCAGAGGCCTCCTCTGGGCCTGCAGTATTCTGAAGATCTTCCTCAATGGTGGTCAGGTCTTGCTGCGAATGTTGAGTGGTAGCACCCTCCTCCGGTACCAGATCGACGAAATCGGTCGATCCCATTTCCTTCGCTACAGCAGAGACGCCCCCAACATCACCAGGCTGGAAATCAAGCAGGAACTGGGCTTCAGCTCGTGGAATTGGTTTTGCGGGAGACTGCTCCGCCCTCCCCCTGATTGCCTTGTGCTTCCTCATTCTTGCAGGTGAAGGTGTCTGCTGCAATTGAATCTGCTTCATTCGCCTGGGTGGGGGGGAAACGGCCTGGTCTGGTTCAGAAACAAGTTGAAGGACGGGCTGCTTCTTCTTCGTCTTTGCTGGAGAAGGGCCCGACCCCTGCTGGCGATTCTCTATGACCTTCGAACGCGAGTCGCTCTCTGGGGCTTTGAACTGCAAAGACTTGCCCTTCGAAGCCGCGTCCTTGAAACGCACAGGGCTAGGCCCGGCAGGAAGACCCGTGCTCGTGGATCGGTTGGGTGTGCATGCTGCAGATAGCTCCATGGACTCTTCCTGCGGCTCTTCGGATTCCTGCGATGCATACAATCTAAGAATTGCAGAAGAAAGATGAGGGGGGTTTCGGTGCTCGATCAGCTGCGCGAATCCCGATAGCACGGAGCTCTCACTGGTGGCTGGGTTGCCTGCGTGGCCTACTGCTGCGAGATGGCAATCTCCTCCTGTACACGCATATGCTTCCTCCCCTTCGGCATTGGCCTACGTCCGAAGTACAATTTTCGGAGATTGCGACGATGTCTCTTCTCTGGTGCACGCACTCCCTCCCTCTCAGGTTCGAGCATAAGAAGAACAGAGACATGGAAAAGGGGCGAAGAGTGCAGATGGAAAGGGCGCGAGAGGGGTGACTGAGTAGACACGACAAAAGAAGATGAAACGGCGGTGATGCACCACTTGGGTTCGAAAGGCTTGGACGAAAGTGTCTCCTCGTGGACTATGCGTCATTACGAAATTCGAATCGTCAAGGGTACGCCTGCCGTCCGAAAAACAAACATCATTATCCAACGGTCAGGCCGCGCCGCCTCCTGCCACTTCAGTCAGATAGAGTGCAGACATGTGCCGCAATTCCGTTGGTCCACGTGTTCACATATCATGGCATTTCCGTCCCAGCGTCTAATGAGTTACAGTGAAAAAGCAAATGCGGCGCCACATTTCCGTTAAGTACCATCCCGAAGCTACACATACCGTACTTGTTGGACGAAAATGCGGCAGCGCATTTCCGTTCCACCTTCACATACCTTAGTTGTTGAACGGAAATGCGGTGCCACATTTCCGTCCCACAGCTCCATGCCTGAGATACAAAAGGGAAATGCGGCGCCGCATTTCCGTTCTAGAATGTCGGATGGTGCGACTCGGACGGAAATGCGGTGCCGCATTTCAGTTCCCGTGGTTCATGAATTTTCAATCAGAACGGAAATGCGGTACCGCATTTCCGTTCCACCTTCACATACCTTAGTTGTTGAACGGAAATGTCGTGCCGCATTTCCGTTCTGGAGAATATGAAGGTCTCACCCGGACGGAAATACGGTGCCGCATTTCCGTTCTGGAATGTCGGAAGGAGCGACTCCGACGGAAATGCGGTACCGCATTTTAGTTCCAATGTTTCCAATTTCCAGTCAGAACGGAAATGCGGTGCCGCATTTCCGTCCCACACCTCCATGCCTCACATACAAAACGGAAATGCGGTGCCGCACTTCCGTTCTGGAATGTCGGAAGGTGCGACTCAGATGGAAATGCAGTGCCGCATTTCAGTTCCGATGGTTCACGATTTTCAGTTAGAACGATTTTCAGTTCATACTGGAGAGTATGAAGGTCTCCCCCGGACAGAAATGCGGTGCCGCATTTCCATTCTGGAATGTCGGAAGGTGCGACTCGGACGGAAATGCGGTGCCGCATTTCAATTCCCGTGGTTCATGTTTTCAATCAGAACGGAAATGCGGTACCACATTTCCGTTCCACCTTCACGTTCCGTTCCGTTCCACCTTCACATTTCCGTTCCCCCAGCCTTGCAAGCATGGTACGAAGCGCCTGCAAGACGTTGTATTGTTAGCATGGTTTTACAAACTTTGCAACAATAAGGGAACACCATAGATTGATCGGGGTCTAACCTGTCCCAAGAGTGAGGTCCACGATGCGCGACCCCGGATGAGAGCATGTATCTATAATTGTCTGAATAAAAGCTGGGCTCTTCTCCTTTGCCCCTCTCTATGGTGTGGAATTGGACTTTCTCAAACACACATTAGAATCCACGTAGTTGTAGTGAATGTCGTCCACCACAGGATCAAACCTGTCGTTTATAAAACAGCCTCCTCCATGAAGCCTGAAGTCCTTCACTGACGCAGGAGTGGAAGCTGGGCGAATCCTGACGAGGCACACGACTTCAAAAAGGTGGGTCTGCTCAAAAAGACATCACGAATCAGATAAGATATGATTCAAAATCCCACTCAGATGAGAGCGATTGCACCCATCTGGAATTGAGTGCGTCAACGCACTCAGTTCTGGAGGGGCCAAATTGCAATCAAATTGAAGCAGAAAAGAGAAGGAGGATTACCATTTGTCCCGGGCAGTCACCCTTTGTCAGGTATAGGCTGTTCACACCATTCCACGTTTTGATGATCTTCATCCCCGAGGCCTTCAGATAGCTTGAAATCTCCCGACGGCATTTCGTAGTGATGGGACTGAATCATCACCAGAACCCCTCCATCCGACAGAAAGAACTTGCAAAAAGAGAAGACCCACCGCCAGTACCTTTCGTCAAATGCATTCCAGGTTGGGCAAGTACCAATGGGGAGAATGTCTGGTACCGCTTGCCCGTCCGGAATGTCAACAATCACCATGTCTGCAACACACGGCTTCTGAGCACCATTCACCCAATCCCGCCCCGACGAAACCTGCAAACAGCGCCGACAAAAATTCAAAACCACATCTAAGATGGGAAATTTGCAATAGTAAAGGTGGGAATTTTGCAACAGTGAAGATGAGAAATTTGCTTACCGACTCCAGAAAAGCACTCATCTTAACCCACGTTGGAGAGGGATCTCCAGTGTAACCACCTTTCCTGGTCTCCATCATGGCAAGGAAGGAGTCGTTCACAAGCTCGCATCTGCATTCTCGGTTGATTCGGGATGGGTGCTCCACTGCGTCGTATGGCTCAAACTTCCCCTTGCGTTTGTGATCCTTGGTTACAATTGGGGTCTGGGAACCAACACCTACTGCAGCATCCCCTTGGGCGCTCTTCTCCTTCCCTCTGTCCTTTGTGCCCTTTCCCTTCCCCTTCCCTCTCGCCGGAGTGTTAGTGGCTGCAGGTTCCTTCTCAACAAGGTTTCGCAGGTTTTTGTCATGCAGTTCCCTATCTGTTAGAGGAGCCAAGGACTCCGCATTGTCATTCTGGTTCCGTGTCTGCAACTCATACCATGGGCAATCTGATTTGGGTATGTCGAGATACCAGCAGCAGTCCTTGAGGTGATATCTACCGTAATCCCTGAGGATTGCTGTAGTGTACATGGTATGGCTGTTGGAGGAGTCAGCCCACAAGTCGATGAAGCCTGGGTACTTGCTGAGGTTGTTCCCAGGAATCAGAACGTTCTTGATATACCTACAGAACAATGCAGGCACAATATCAGAAAGTGGAGGAGAAACTACATGATGTGTGGCCCCTGAAATCTGTGTGCGTCAGCGCACACATTTTTAGGGGTCCAATAAAAGTTGACAAACACGCACACAACGGGAAAACAACGTAGAGGTCAGACAACAATAACTCATAACATGAAAAAACAACCAGATAGGCAGTGGGTCTCCAAGAAACGAGCCTGCATTGAATGAGACATAGGGAAAACAGTCCAGAGATCCAACCCTCCAAAAATGCGTGCGGTGACGCACGCAATTTTGGAGGGCCATAAAGGAAGAAGATGAACCTGCTTAGTTCAAATGACCCACCTGTACAGGACCCTTTTCATGGCTCCCTCGGCTCCGAACTGCTGCTCGAAACTCTTTTGTGCGGGATATGCCCCCCTCCCTGGCGACTACGTGGACACGTGTGAGGTGAACCCATGCATAACCATCACAAGCATTGCCCCACCGGCATCCCCTCGCACAACGTCTCTGGGCCCAGCACATCCTCATTTTCAAGCTGGAGACTAGCACGAGACTGAGTTCCCACAGAGAGAGTGGTAGGCGTAGAAGGCAGTTTTTTTTTTTCACCTCAGCGCGAGAGAGGAAGAGGGCTAGAGAGAGAATGAGAGGCCGCAAGCTGGATCTGACGCTTCAAGAGATAGCAGAGGAGAGTTCGGCCCTGGAAGCAGAACAAATGACTGTGCAGGACCAGGCAGTCGGGGCTGCCCAAGGAGGGGATGAAACACCATCAGAGAGCGACACAGAGGATATGGACACAGAGGAGCCCGACGTTGTTGCTAAGGAACCCACGCCAAAGGGGAAGAGTGTTGTTGAGAAGGATGCATCACCGAAGAGGAAGCAGGCTGCGCAGACGGATATTGCCGTTGCATCCAAGGCATCAGGGAGTGCTCCCCCGAAAGTACCACAGGTGATGATCTTCCTTCCTCTCTTTTGGTGCAGATTGAAGGGCATGAAAATTGCGTGCACTGACGCACGCAATCTCATGCCCTGCATTCATGTCTTTTCCTCTTCAGAGTTGAGTGAAGTAGATCAAGGTGAGTGTTCTGATAGTTACATGAGTGTTCTGCTAGTTTTTCCTTTACTCATTTCTTTTGTTCACTGAAGAAGGAAGGGAGGCTGTATTTGGAGCAGGACCTTCAGAGCACCTCCAGAATTGCGTGCGTCAACGCACGCAATTTCTGGAGGAGCTCTGAAAGCCATGTTTTGCATTGAGCATCTCTAACTGCAGCCATGAACAGAGGGAAATGGGCTGCATGATATCTGCTACAACAAGCTCTACATGTCCCTAAGAGACCCCCAGAAATTGCGTGCGTCAACGCACTCAATTTTGGAGGGTGCTATGATGGACATCCAGAGCTCTAAACAGATCTGAATGCCACGATTTTGTGAGCACAAAATGATCGTCTTAAATCCACGAGTGACACTTCAGAGCACCCACCGAAATTGCGTGCATTGACGCACACAATTTCTGGGGTTGTTTTGAAGGACATTCTCTGGAGTATGGGTCTCTCACTTCGAGATCGATGCACATGCATATCTTCAACTTGAAGAGAGGATGCACAGTCTGTAGATGCTTCAGAAATGCGTGCGTCAACGCACTCAATATGTGACATTGCTTTTACATGGAGATTTTTTCTTTTTGAATGCAGGCGAAGAAAAGGAGAGGTGCTCCCCTGGAGCAGGATGCAGATGAAGACCACAAACTTGTTGTTGTTGAGGAGGAAGACGATGGCAGGCCATACCAGGACAGAGCAAAAGATCTGTTGTCCTTCTCGAAAGTGAACTCAACCCAAGTTATCAAGGCCATGGGCGTTCCTGGGGGGAAATTAATGATCCCACTCTGCAGGTTGATCTCCATGCCGTTCGTCCGACCAGCCCTCACGAATGACATTGCAAAGCTTGAACATGATTTTTGCCATGGGTACATAGAGGGTCAATCTGTGTTTTACATTTCGTTGGGCGACGCCAACGGCAGGGAAGTTTTGGTGGACGAGACCATTGTTGGAGGCTGGGATCCAATATGGCGACGCATCAACGAGGAGTTTGAATCAATTATTTGCAAGAGGCTTGTTACACAGCCTTTCTCAGGCAAGATGTTCCATGTCTGGGATGGCAACCACCAATTGCTTGCCTGGCAGAACATGATATCGAGGTATCATAGCACTGAGGAGGAGTGGCACTATTGTGTGGCCTCCATGGTGCTGGATCCCAAGGGAAACATCACTGCGCTCTTGACAGCAATGCATGACGTGAACAAGTAAGTGTCTTTCCTGAAATAACCTGATTCTTTCCCTCATGTATGTGTTCGGGAATCATATCAGACATGTGATGATATACCACTGCTTGTGGCAGGGGAACTGAAACCGCCCATGTTACAACGAACCGGGTACACACCCTTTTCAGGATCCAGAATATTGGCCAAATGCCCCTCAACACATTCAAGAGCATCCTTAGCCCAGAAACCTTCGCGAAATGCCAGACCTCCAAAACGTCTGACACATGGTACAAGCTGACAAGGGGAGCATTCTTGGATGGTTAGTATATCATCACCAAGAACTTCCATTTTCTAGTACAATTCAAATTATTCTGTTATCTGATTTTTGATTGATTTTTGCAGCAAGAGATAGCGGAGGCTGGGGAGAGGGCTAAAGCATAGTACTACTTCAAAACCCCCAAGGGGATGAGAACATCGAAGGGAGTGGCTGAAGCAATGAAGTTAAAGATGAATGAGATTTGGAAGAAGATCATGAGCGCCTTTGTGAAACAACTGAGAATAGCAGACCCTGCCTTTGGGCCTCAATTCTTGAGGTGAGGAACCACTGGAACAACAATACCAAGCTAGAGATGACACAGGAAAAGTTGCATCGCTTGTCAACTGCAGTGGTGGATTCCGAGCAGAAAGTTAAATGGTTGGAGATTTGGAATTCTGACCCAACAGTGAAGGACACATATGGCTTTCCAAAGGGGGAAAGAGACAAAAACACTGGCCACATCAGGCCCTTCAGCGATCAAGTTTTCGATACATGGCTGCACAAAGCCACGTACTGGAGCTAGGTAATCTTGTGGACTGTCTTTTCTTGAATTTACATAAGGATCTTCCTTGGTATGGACTCTAACGTTTTGGATTGCGTCTTTTGATAGATTGAAGCTCGTGCAAACCAGGTGCTGGAGAAGCAGCTAAATGCTTACAAGATGACGATGACCTTGCCCGAAGATACTCTAGAGGATTACTTGAGACAGTGGAAGGCGACAGCATCGGTCCACCTTTCCCCAAATGGCAGACATTGGTTAAATCTTATCATGTGCTTCATGAGAGATTTTCTCATTGCACATTCATCCACTCTCATTCATCCATTAGATTTCATCCACATTCATCCACATTCGCAGCGTGACATCCACATTCACTGTCCATCATCCTCATGAATTCATCCACAACCATTGTATATTCGGTCTCTGCAAACACAATCATTCAACAACATCGCCCATATATGTTCCCTGTGTGCCGAATGCGCAATTCCGCGGCTATGGGCCCCCTTCTACCTTTTCGGCCCGCGGTTATAGGTCGCTGCCTATGTAAATGACGTCAACCTGCCTTGACACACACCCCTATCAACAGGGAGTCGATGTCCTCATCGGCTTGTCCATTTTGTGGAAACGAACATCCAAGTTGTGGCGTCCCACATCAAGGAGTTTGTTTCCGTACCATGGCGTCCCATGGCAAAGACCCAAACCCAACACTTGACTCTACTCTCCACTAGCTAGTTCGGCCGACTTCCTCCAAGTCCCGGTCAAGGGTGGAGCCTCTCAAGCTCCTCCCAGTGCACTCTTCTTGGGCTACTTCAAGGCCAAGGAATGATCCTCCCCGAGGATCGAATCGCCTTACTGCAACAACATTGTTTGCGACCGCTCATGATGCCGTTTTTGGCATCACCTTGAGCAAGGGTTCACCTCGAACCCTCTTTGACTAGGAAGATAACCTTGAACCAACCGCGCGCCCCAATCACTACAATTGGGTCCGCCTTGGAATGCTGGCCTGAGGTACGGGAACACGCCGAAGCCGCACTATGACTTCGTCCCGAGGCTACATGATTATAGTACGTGAATGGAAGCACGTAGCTTCCGCGTTAGCCCGCACTACAAAGCAACCCCCTCGGTAGCGCGGTTATAGTATGCGCACGCGCCAGGTGCGCACTAGCACGTGAACTCCTAAAGAAGGCGCAAGTTTCCTTGCCCCTTGGATGGGAGTCACCCGATTTCGGCACTGCGCAAACACACGATTAACCCAATTTACCTTTCCCACTTTTGTAAGCTAGCATGCATTTTACACACTAGCCAACCACACCATGCATCAACATTCCAAACAAAATAGGACGCACAACATTTGGAACCCATTTCCTTTATAACAAATTTTTGTACAATACAAGTTTTTGCAATCGGATTCCTAAGCTAGCTAAACCGGGCTAAGCATGCATTTCCTCCCCCACGCTCCAAGGTTGATGTCCCCATCAACGCTTCTTTCGCTTTTGAGGTCGCCCTTCAAAAACTGCAACCGCCTCGGATGCGTTTCTCATTTCTGAGGCACGCACCCAAGATGCCTCCACGTGATGATAGCCCTTCCATTTGACGAGATACTCCGTTTCTCAGTTCTTGAACGTCCTCGACTTAAGTACTGCCTCCACTTCGTACTCAGGTTCATTTTCATGATCCAACAGCACAGGTGGCGGACGCAACACTTGATGCCGATTCGGACGCGCTTCATCTTTGAAGTAAGGCTTCAAAGGGAGGTGGAATACTGGATGCACCTTCTTGTTTTCCGGCAGCTCCAATTCATACACATCCTCATTCATAACCTTCCGGATGCGAAAGGGTCCCGCATACGGAGGTACGAACTTTGGACTCACTTCCGGAGGTAGTCGGAAATTCTTGATGTTCAACCAGACCTCCGTGCTTGCCTCAAACTTCACTTCCCTCCGCTTCCGATTCGCCTGCCTTTCATACCGTTTCCTAGCTTTGGCAATGTTGTACTTTGCGAGCTTTAACAAACGCTCGCGTTCTTCCAGTACCGCCGCTACTGCCGGTTCCTCAACGTCCTGGGCGGCCAAACTTGTCGGCACCAGAGGTGCTTTTCCATAGACCAATACGAAAGGGAAAACTCTCGTTGCGGAGTGTTCTGTGTTATTATAACAGAACTCTGCCGCGTCTAAGTGTTCCACCCAGTCTGTTTGGTCTGCCGACACGTAATTCCGCAAGATCTGCTTCACTACGGAATTCACTCTTTCCGTTTGGCCGTCGGTCGTCGGTCGGAAGGCGGTGCTCATCTTCAGCCTCGTCCCCATCTTCTTCCAAAGTGCCCTCCAAAATTTACTCATAACTTTGGATCGCGGTCCGAGACAATATCCTTCGGGACTCCATGATGCTTTAAGACGTGGGCGAAGTAAAGTCGCCCTGTTTCTTGCGCCGTTGCCGTCTCCTTGGTGGGGATGAAATGGCCCATTTTACTGAACCTATCCACCACCACCATGATTGCATCGAATTCTTTTGACAGCGGCATAGCAGTCATGAAATCCATCGAGACGCTTTCCCAAGTCCCCTCTGGAATCGGCAAGGGTTGTAACAGCCCCACTTGTTTTTTGTACTCACTCCGGTTTTGTTGGCATGTGGTGCATGTCTTGACATACTCCTCTGTCTCCTCCCTAAGTTTGGGCCAGAAATACTCTTTCTTCAAGAGTGCCGCAGTGCGCTTGGCTCCGCCGTGGCCCGCAAGCGGGCTATCATGGCATTCTCTCAAGAGGCTATCTCTGATCCCTCCCTTCGGCACGTAGAGGCGCTTTTGCTTATACCGGAGCAGTCCATTTTGCAAGTGGAACTGCGATTTAACCCCCATCCTCAAGTCCTGCATCACGGACTTCGCCAGCTCATCCTTCCGGCAAGCCTTCCGGATCTTCCTTTGGAGCGCCGTCTCGCCCCTGTGCAACAACATGAGCTGTTGCTTTCTACTTAAAGCATCGGCCACCACGTTGTCCCGTCCCGGTTTGTACTGGATATCCACGTCGAACACCCCCAAAGTATCTTGCTACCTACGTTGTTTTGGGGACAACTTGGGCTGCGTGGCAAAATACTTCGCCGTGACATTGTCCGTGAACACCTTCACTGGGTTGGAACCAACATAGTGGCGCCAAAGCTCAAGACTGTGCACCACCGCCTTCATCTCTTTCTCGTGCGTTGGCCACCGTCGCTCCACTTCATTCAGTTTCTTATTTTCGTAAGCCACTTGACGTCCATCTTGCATCAGTACACCCCCAATCGCGAAGTTCGACGCATCTGTATGAATCTCGAACGGACGATCGAACTCCGGGATTTTCAAGACTGGAGCTTCCGCCATCCGCTACTTCAATTCAGCAAAAACTTGGCCACAAAAGGTGTTCCATGCCCAGATTTTGGAATTACACAGAAGGTCTGACAGCAGCCCCGCGATCTTGGCGAAATTTCTCACATACTTCCGGTAATAGGAGGCAAGTCCTAGGAAGGATCGCACTCCCGGGACCGAAGTCGGAGGCTCCCAGTCCAAGATTGCCCTCACCTTCCTGTCATCCATTCTGATCCCATCCTGTGTAATCACATGCCCCAGGAACTCCACTTTTGTGACCCCGAATTTGCACTTTGAATCTTTGGCATATAGCTTCCCTTTCCGCAATTTCTGGAATACCCTTTTGAGGTGCTCCAGGTGCTCCTCCTTTGTTTTCGAATACACCAAGATGTTGTCGATGTACACGATCACAAAGTCATCCAACCACTCCTGGAAAAGGCTGTTCATCAGCGTGCTAAAGGTCGCGGGAGCGTTGGTGAGTCCAAAATGCATCACCAAGAACTCATATGAACCATACCTTGTCCTGCACGCGGTCTTCTCCTCATCTCCTTCCACCACTCGAATTTGATGATAGCCGGAGCGCAGATCGATCCGGCTGAAATACTTCGCTCCTGCCAACCGATCGAAAAGGTCGTCGATCCTTGGCCAAGGGTACCGGTTTTTGATAGTCACCTTATTCAAAGCCCTGTAATCGACACACATCCGCAGCGTCCCATCCTTCTTGTCTGCGAATAGCACCGGGGCTCCGTAAGGTGACTTACTCGGCCGGATGTACCCCTTTGACATTAGATCTTTGAGCTGAGTCTTCAGCTCGACCAACTCTCTGTGGCTCAACCGGTAGGGCGCCTTGGCAGGCGGTTCCGATCCCGATATCACCTCAATCTTGTGGTCAACTCCTCTTCGCGGTGGCAAGCCGCTTGGTAAATCCTCCGGCATCACATCCTGGTATTTCTCCAAAATCCCCTTGATCCAATCTGGGCTCGGCTCCCCATCGCCTTCTCCCTTCACTTCTCTAATGTAGAGCAAAAATTGGGGCTCGTGTGCCTCCTCCACTGTCCACTCCGTTGCTGACAGAAGGTTTATTCGCCCTCCCACGGGTTTGGGCATTTCCGACACTCGTAAGACCTCGCCACCATTCCCACATGGCAGCGTGACTACTCTCTTGCGGCCATTCATGACCACTCCGGATTTGCTCAAAAAGGTCATCCCCAAAATGAGATCCAGTTCATTGATCTCGCAGATGGTGAAGTTCTCACGTCCCTCCCAACTCCCCAGTTGAAGAGGAACATCAAACGCCAACCTTGTCTCCAATTGCGGTTCTCCTTTGGCAGAACGCACCTCAAAAGAGGCCCCCACGTCACTTGTCGGGAGTCCCAGCTTTTGTGCCGTTGCCGGTGTCATGAAGGAGTGCGATGCTCCTGTGTCCACCAACAACGACACGTTAGTTCCGGATATTATCCCATCCACGAACAATAACTGACTCCCTTTACGTAAGGCGCCAGTTTCCTGATACAACTCACAAGAAAATTTGCCTACCTTGCAAGTCCTGGCGACCACCGCTTCCACCAAGCGACTGATGGTATCTTCCGACAGCTCTATGGTCGCCCGAGTCATGTTCAATTGCCGGGGCTTCGTGCACTTCTTGGCCATGTGCCCGGGCTCCCCGTAGTTGAAACACACTCCATCAAAGGTCGCCTTCTGTCCGCCATAGGCCGCTCCACCCGCTTTTCCTTTCGAAGCACCGGGTGCCGCCTTGACTTGTGAGGGCCCTCCCTTCGATTTCCACGTGCCATTTTCGCCGTGTGGCCTATCCCACTTCTTTTCCGGTCGGAAGGAGTCACCTTCCCGCTGGGTCTTCTTGTGGTTCAGCTCCGTACGGCCTTGTCTTTCACCCTTAGGGACATCCGAGAAACATTCAGCCCTCTCAATTGCCTCGTTCAAAGTCTTAGGTGGCTTCTCCTCCAACTTCCGCCTGGCCCATGGGGCCAGTCCCGCCACAAAGTTGAAGACCATTTCTGGTTCTGCCATGTCTGCGACTTCGAGCAACACCACATTGAAAGCCTGGACATATCCCCGAATGTCATCTGTTTGCTTCAAATTTCCTCATCTTGTCCCGTGCGAGCCAGGACGCGTTGAGAGGCACAAATTGCCTCTTCATCAATTCCTTGAACCCACTCCAGTTCAAGGTTTCCGGGCTTGGACCTCGGTCGTGAAGGCGTTTCTGCCACCATTGTTGAGCATAGCCCCTCAAATAGGTGGGAGCCACTTCCACCCGATCCTCGTCACTTAACTTGGCCGCCCGGAAGTACTGCTCTAGCTCCAAGAGCCAGGTGTTGAGTGCCTTCCGATTTTGGACGCCCTCGAAGGTGCCGGGTTCCTTAGGCTTCACCTTAAACTTTGCCTTAGTGGAAGTGGCATTAGCCGCCTTCAACACGTCTTTCAACGTCCCACCAAATTGCGCCAACAACCCTTCCCAAAAGGCTGTTGGCATGGGAGGCACCTATTGGTGGGTCGGAGCTCCCAGGGATTCCTCAGGCTCCGACTCCTTAGATTCCTCCCGCTCTTGAGCGGCCTCGTTTTCGGAAACATGCATCGCTTCCTCAAACGGCCGCCTCGGTGACACGTCGCCCCCATCGGGCTCACCAGGATCATCGTCTTTTGGGCCATTCCGCTTTCGTTTTGGCTTGCCCGACCCCATGATGAGGCCAATCCCAAGGACGATCGCGTACTGAACTCTATGCTCTGATACCAAGTGTCGCGCACCTCACTTTGGTAAGCTCCCCCCTCAAAGTCATAGTTACTCGCTTGATGCGTGCGCCTAACTCCCAACCTGGCCGCCGGGCCAACTTGGAGCTCCGGCTGCTCACCGGGGCATAATGGTCCCCCTTTGATCTCCCAAAGAACCCTCCAACGATTTGGAACCAGCGGATTTCCCTTTGGTAGTTGGTAGTCCAGAACATCTCCCCACTCTTTGGTCGCTTTCCGGCTCGCTCACTTACTCACTAGTTTTTGGTTACCAACGGGCTTGCACCGTTCTCGGGGTTACTACTCCCCTATATATACTTCTGTAGCTGTCCGCGGGGGTTTCACAAACAGCCATGCCATTTTATGGCGAACCACCACGAACACCCTCGACTCCCGGTGATGAGTCGCGGTGGGGGCTGCTATTTCATGAGCGGCATGAGCATGAGCGGCATGAACATGAGCGGAAAAAAAAAAAGCATGAGCAGACCATTGTGAGTCCACGGAAATAGGGTTAGGAGGCACGGAAATAGGGTCATGTGAAGTTGGAATGTGGCACCAGTGGACTTGAAATGCAACATTTTATTGCAAATTTTGTGGCAAGCCACGTCTATACAAGTGTGTTCTAACTGTCATAGCCGGAATGGGCACTACTCTCCTACACCCTCCGAGGAACTTGCCCCACCTTCTTCCTCATCCCCCTCATCCCCCTCATCCTCCGAGCTCTGTGATGCATCAGTTCCACTATGCCTCTCAAAAATCCCGTCCTCTCCTTAGGGGACTGTCCACCTCACCTCCTGGGAATCTTCTGCGTCTTCTCCCCCACTTTCCTCAGCAGAATCCAACACAAATCTACGAGCCCGACGGGCTCTAATAGCTGCTGCCTCCTCCCTCATCTTCATTTTCTTGAGGCTTGCCTCGTCTAAAATCTGCTGTACACGACTACGTTCGGAACACCTCCTAATGGACACCGAAGCAAGCCGGGCAGCATAAGTAGGAAGGATGTACTCCCTTTCTGGACTAGGCATGAAATCCCCCCTGGCAAAAAACGGCACGTTCCTCCTGCCCATGAACTCCGGTGTAGACGTCCCTCCGGCAGTACTTGGCATCCTACAGTAAGAACAAATCCACTTCAAGAATGTCAATACCAGCACAAGCAGAAATGGTTTTCAATGAAATAAGAGAGCGGAGGGAGGTGCCTCACAAAATCTGGAGGCAACTTACAATGCCACCACTCACTCGTAAACCGGGGGCTCCTCGGCCTCGATCCCAACTTCCTCCCCCTGCTCCTTCTCGGATTTTTCCTCATCCTCCGAGGATGCCTCTTCCTCTTTCGGCAGACGTTCAGCCGCTGCAAGTTCCGAGTTGTGGAGGGCAGTATCTGGCTCGAAGGCGAACACATGCCTGTCGGACAACGTCCCTGCCCACATTGAAGCACCTGAGGAACAAAGCGGGCGGTTAATAGCTTGCGGCATGCAATTGCAATGGGGCCAGGGGACAAACTGAGCACGTGAAGGCTTACCCGTGCCGCATGTGAGGTCCAGAATCCGCCCTTGGACATCCGAGCACGTCTCCATGAGGGTTTGGATGAAAGCAGGGCTCCGGGTCCGGCTGTACCGCCACGGTTTGCCTGTCTTTGTGTCCTTCGGCATACTAGAGTGGGGCACATAGTTGTAGAGGACATCGTAGGTTACAGGGTCCACAGCGGCATCAACAAGACGACCGTCGTTGCGGAATTTGAACGTAGACCCTCTCTTCACAAAGCAATATGCCTCAAACACCAATGTCTGCACATCCAACAAAGAAGGGATCAATTCCAGGGTCTACTTAACATACACCACAATATGAAGTGAATGCAATAGATTGATAACTTACACTTTGGCCCTCTGTTCGCAACCCCTGCGTACTGATGCAGAACCATTTTCTGAGGAGGACTGGGGTGACACTTTTCGGTGTCCACCTTGCCACCGCATTCTCTGTGGTCTTCCCTCTCGTGGCAAGGACAACCACACATCCACCGTCATCCAGAAGCATCCCCGCCCGCCCAAACCCGGCTTTCCAGTAGTCCTCAGTAAACCTGTTCCAGGTGGGCACACCATCCAGGCCCTCCAGCAGCTCCCCATCTGGAATGTCGAGGAGAATCATGTCGCAAGCTCACTCCACCTCAACCCCCCCCGAGTGCTCTTGCAATTCGTGCTCACAGCCGTGAAGAATTCCATCATGGCTTCAAAACCAAGGGTGTCTTTAGGCTCTGTACGGGCAGCCCTCTTCTTGGCTTTCCCCTTCTGCTCCGCCAGAGACTTGTTGTGTGCCACCTTCTTCACCCTGGCAGCGAGAGCGTCAAGGAAGCTCTCATTGACGCATTGGATGATGGTTGGAGGTTCTAGCTTTGGCCTGTGCGTAAACGTCACCGCCGAATACCGCCGTGTAGGCTCGCCCTCAAATGCCAACTTCTTGGAAGAGCCAGTCCCACTCCGAACTGACTTGGGAACCCGGACGACCGGTGACTGGGTAGGAGCAACAGCAGTCGCAGGACCTTGAACAAAATCGGCGTCGGAGTCACTCTCTTGGGTCCCCTCCTGCGCCTCCTCCGATGCCCCGATGGTTTTCTTCTTTTTGGGTGTTACTGCAGTCACCTGTTTCCTTGTCCTTTTCCTTTGACCTTTACTCTTCTCATGCAATTTCTCCTGAATTCCTGCCTGAGCAAGCTCTGCCGCTTTCCTGGAGTTCGCAAGCGCTTTTGCCTCTTTTGCACCCAACGGAGGCAGCGGAGCCCGGTTTCGTCGGAATTTAGCATCCAGCTTCAATTGAAACTCGGATGGGTCGAGCGAGCCGGGCGGAAGGTCCACATACCAAGGGCAATCATGCAAATGTTCCAGATGCCACTCCTTCACAATATCGTCAGTGTACATGGAGTCAGCCCCAGGGTTCCTCCATGCCAGGAAGAATGGTGGCTCAAAAGACAAATGACCTTTCTCCAAAAGGGAGAACTTACAGTACCTGCATTCATGAAAAACACAATGAGGTCCGAAAATGGCTAAGTCCCTGAACGGCAGTAGGGCCTACAACTGGAATATGGCGCCGAATTTCCACTTCAGGGCCACCCAGTCTAGGGACTTAGCCCGAAAATGGCTAAGTCCCTGAACGGCAATACGGCCTGGAACTGGAAAATGGCACCGAATTTCCAGTTCAGGGCCACCCAGTCTAGGGACTTAGCCCGAAAATGGCTAAGTCCCTGAACGGCAATAGGGCCTAAAACTGAAATATGGCGCCGAATTTCCACTTCAGGGCCAGCCAGTCTAGGGACTTAGCCCGAAAATGGCTAAGTCCCTGAACGGCAATAGGGCCTGGAACTGGAAAATGGCGCCGAATTTCCACTTCAGGGCCACCCAGTCTAGGGACTTAGCCCGAAAATGGCTAAGTCCCTGGACGGCAATAGGGCCTAGAACTGGAAAACGGCGCCGAATTTCCAGTTCCGGGCCAGCCACACTAGGGACTTAGGCCGAAAATGGCTAAGTCCCTGAACGGCAATATGGCCTAAAACTGGAATATGGCGCCGAATTTCCACTTCAGGGCCAGCCAGTCTAGGGACTTAGGCCGAAAATGGCTAAGTCCCTGAACGGCAATAGGGCCTGGAACTGGAAAATGGCGCCGAATTTCCAGTTCCGGGCCAGCCAGTCTAGGGACTTAGCCATTTTCGGAGCCCTGACTGGAAATTCGGCGCCATTTTCCCTAACACCACTTGAGGCCTCTAACATCCTGAAATGCCAGGACTTGAAAGAAAGGCAGCGCGTATGTACCTGTACAGAAGGCGCATTGCTGCTTTGTCCGCGTTCGGCTGGTCGGTGAACTCGTGGCTCCGGCGAGCATCTGCTATCTCCCGAAAGAATAGGTTGGTTTTGTAGAGCAGAAAGTACCTCGTCACATAGTCACGTAGGCTCTCTGCTGCAGGAGATATCTCCATCTTGAACTGATGTGCTTGTGTGTCCAGCTGCTCTTGCGCATTCGTCGTCACCTGTGGAGATTGTCCATCAGATCGCTTTCCTCAAAAAATACAATGAATCCACCCCCTACTAGAGTAGAAGCCCCAAACGAAGCGTGGGGAAGTACCTGAAACCACCATGTCATGCGGTTCATCCACATGTCGAATGTGGGGTCAGAGAGTTTGTCCGGTTTGGGGAAGCTCCACATGTCCCTGGTACTTTGGGAACCATTCCAGATTTGGAGCCACCGGGTCTGTCCAACCACCCAGGATATTCGTAAGCGCCAAACACCACAAAAAGGAGTTGTTGCCACCACAATTTTGTTAAGAATGTATCACCTTTTCTGTTGCATCCACACAGGATGTGGCTAGACGATGGAGCTTCTCCAATGTCATCGTGGGCTTCAGAGCGCGAGAGTAGTGCTTCCCCACCTCCACCAGAAAGTCGGCACCAAGGGCGGGATCAGCTATGGCCACGTACTTTACCATCCGCGACTTGTACTTTATGCGGGCCCTCACCTCCGCAGCTTTGACATACGATTCGAGTTCCGGGAGGGTTGGATTCTTCTCCTCTGACTCCATGTAGAACCTCCGTGCATGTGCCAAATCCTGCTGTATTTTCGTCTGTCAAGAATGCGCACATAAGATTAGAGATCCTGCTCAACACAATTTCTTCTATTGGGGGAGGAGAGACAGATTAGCTCAACAAAACTGTCAGGAGCTTTACCCGAAATATGTAGTCCACCATGGCGTCGACGCTCAGCCTATACCAGGTTCTGTCTGCCTTTGCCTCCGACTTGCGCAGGAGGTCGGCACTGAGGGAATTGGCAAACTCTTGCACCCCCTGCTTCCCGACATCCTTCACTCGGAAGAGCATATGGGACAAGTTGGTGGCAATGAAGGCATTCTCAGTCACCCTGCAGTGCCACATTTCCATCAAACAATACTGAAATGGGAATTTTCATCATATATGAGGATTCGCAATGAAATGACTTCCAAATTCAAAGTCCAAAAGCGAGAGGGGTTGTAGCTTACGAGTTGATGTCGGCCATTGCAGCTTTGAGAAGACTGCGATCTTTGGGCCCCGCAACCTTCAGCACAACACAATCGACGGCGAAATGCCAATCGAGATCGTTGGGGTGGGCTTGGGCAATGTGCTCCATCCATGCCAGGAGGCGATGATTGCCGTCCCACACGTAGAACATCTTACCGGACATGTGCTGGAAAAGAGGATCACTAGCAATCGATCTCTCGAACTCCTCATTTCGCGTTTGCCAATGGGGACCCCATTTGTCCACCTCATCGGAAGTGTGGGCACGGGAAGCTCCGTGGTCGTTCTCAATGGAAACGTAAAAGGCGGCAGACCCCATTCGATATCCATCCCGGAAAGAGAATTTCAGCTTGTCGATATCGCCTGGGAGGGCAGGTCTCACCACCTGCAATGACACCAAGCGGCAAAGGGGAATTCGAAGCTTGGCCGGGTACACCATGCCCCCCAGCACCCTGCCAATGTTGCTGTGGGTTGCCTCCAACATCTTGGCAGCGGCCAACTTCATATCCGCCTCAGACATGACGTCTGCTGCAGAGGGGTTTTCCGGCAGCCCACCAGGACCGCCAAATCCAGCCTGTATGCTCCGGGTTTGGGGCCTGGGGATGTCCGGGAGGATGTCATCCTGGTCAGAAACCTCCATGTCGTCCTCCTCAACAGGGTCAGCCACCTGCGAAACCACCTCCAGCACTCTCGTCGTCTCTACTGCCCTCTCCCTGGCTTCACCTCGAACTTGCACAATCCGTGCTCTTTCAGGTGTTCTTTCCTCTCCTCCACTCTCCACCGTATGGGTAATTGCGGGGGCTGCTCTTGCCCGCGATGGTCTAACCGGTGTGCTACTGCCTCTCTGTGGTGTCTTGTAGGGATCCACCGTCTCTGTGGGTCCCTCGCTTACATTGGCATCTGTCATTTGGGCACCCCTGGCCTCTTCAGCTGCCTTTTGTCTTTCCTCCTGGCTAGCATTCTGTCTCGTCTGTTCTTTTGCCCTCTCTTTTGCCCTCTCACGGGCTTTCTGTTTCTTACTAGGGCTAGCAGCAGGGGAGCCCTCCAGGACGACCACCTTTGATTGAGGCGAACTGACACCCTCGCGCGCACTGCTCACCCCCCTCCGCAGCCCGTGACGGCTCTCTCGCCGGGGATTGCATGTGCTTAGCTTTCTTCTTTTTCTTTGCGTGGGCGGGCCCTACTGCATGTGCATGAACAACCTCCATTGCCGGATCTGCTGTCCTCATGTCCTCACGCCCTTCACCTGCCATGCCGCCTGCACCAACCTCCCCAATGCCTACTCTGTCGTAATCTCGTTGCAAGTCCTCCTGTCCACCAACAAAAGGTTTAAGTTTGCCCTCTCGCCCCAAGTTGGGCGATTCAAACATGCGATGAGTTGGAGCTGTCGATGATACCACCAGCGTGCCGGGCTCGTCGTCACTCTGTCATTGACAAAAATCGTGAAAACAACATCGGTGCAAAAAGCAGCATCGCAACGAGCAGCGCAACCACCATAGCAACAATCATGTAGCAAAAATGAAAACATAACAAGTTTAGGAAGTATGGAGAGCCATGCAACAACAATGAAAACAAATGCAACCATTGCCTAAGAATGACATGCACAAGCAGCCTTCTCCAGAGCTGCCGGATTTGCACACGCATTGCAAACAATCTAAGGTTCACTCAACTATCTAAAGTTCACTCATACAGCAAAGCCAGGATGAAGATGCAAAAACAAAGCGAGGTAACAAAGCGAAAGCAAAAAATAAATCGAACAAACCGAAAGCAGAAGTGGCTTGCCTGAGAGTACTCGGCTTCAGTTGCGCAGGTTGTGAGCAAGACACTGGAATCTCCTGCTGGAGCTTCAGTTTGGCCATGCGAGAGATTGGCCGTCGTCCGTAGTACAAAGCTTTCAACTTCCGCCGCGGTCTGGATGTGAGGTCTCTCTCAGGAGAGCCACGCCCTTCAGGCGGCATAAGTCCCAGCCAAAAAGATCTCCTTTTTTGGGGTACATGCCTGAATACCATGTTAAGCCAAGTTAGCATGAGATTTAGGGTACGTGTCCAGGAAGCCATGCGTCGCCAGCCCGAATAATAACCGACGGCCGTCGACATTTATTGCCCAACTGCGCAATTAAATGTCGGATGAAGCCCTCCATGTCGGATGAAAATCGACGTAAACAGTCCCGGAATTTCCAACGTAGAGGTAATTCGGAGCGCTGCACGATGGAATTCCGGCGCCGGATTTCCATCCTGCAGGTAATTCGGAGCGCAGCAGGATGGATATCCGGCGCCGAATTTCCATCCGCGGAGGAAGGGCGGCGCTGGAAATTTCCCTCACGCAGGTAATTCGGAAGCGCGCGGATGGAAATCCGGCGACGAATTTCCATCCAGCAGGTAGGGCGGCGCTGGAAATTTCCCTCACGCAGGTAACTCGGAAGCGCGCGGATGGAAATCCGGCGCCGAATTTCCATCCAGGCGGTAGGGCGGCGCTGGAAATTTCCCTCAAGCAGGTAATTCGGAAGCGCTCGGATGGAAATCCGGCGCCGAATTTCCATCCGCGGGATAGGGCGGCGCGCCGAATTTCCCTCACGCAGGTAATTCGGAAGCGCGCGGATGGAAATCCGGCGCCGAATTTCCATCCGCCAGGTAGTGCGGCGCTGGAAATTTTCCTCAAGCAGGTAATTCGGAAGCGCGCGGATGGAAATCCGGCGCCGAATTTCCATCCGCCAGGTAGGGCGGCGCTGGAAATTTCCCTCAAGCAGGTAATTCGGAAGCGCTCGGATGGAAATCCGGCGCCGAATTTCCATCGCGGAGATAGGGCGGCGCGCCGAATTTCCCTCACGCAGGTAATTCGGAAGCACGCGGATGGAAATCCGGCGCCGAATTTCCATCCCCAGGTAGTGCGGCGCTGGAAGTTTCCCTCAAGCAGAGGTAATTCGGGATGGAAAATTCGGCGCCGAATTTCCATCCAGCCAGGTAGGGCGGCGCTGGAAATTCCCTCAAGCAGGTAATTCGGAAAGCACTCGGATGGAAATCCGGCGCCGAATTTCCATCCGCGGAGGTAGAGCGGCGCGCGAATTTCCTCACGCAGGTAATTCGGTGCCGAATTTCATCATGCAGGTAATTCGAATACCGAATGATGGAAATTCGGCGCCGAATTTCATCCTGCAGGTAAGGGGATCCGGATAAATGAAAATCGGCGCCAATTTCCATCCTGCAGGTAATTCGAATTACCGGATGAATGGAAATTCGGCGCCGAATTTCCATCAGCAGGTAAGTCGGATCGGTGCGTATGGATATTCGGCGCCGAATTTCATTCGCCAAGTATTTTGAGCGAGGAATAACCTTCGTGCAGGTAATTCCAGAGAGATTACCTTCCTGCAGGTAATTCGTCGATCAGAATTACCTTCGTGCAGGTAATTCTGGACGAGGAATTAACCATCCTACCGGATCGATTGGGAATTACCTGCAGGAAGGTAATTCGAGCGATGAGAAATACATGGCGAATGGAAATTCGGCGCCGAATGTCCATACGCACCGATCCGACTTACCTGCTGGATGGAAATTCGGCGCCGAATTTCCATTCATCCGGGATTCGAATTACCTGCAGGATGGAAATTCGGCGCCGAATCTCCATCCATCCGGATTCCACTTACCTGCTGGATGGAAATTCGGCGCCGAATCTCCATCCATCCGGGATTCCACTTACCTGCTGGATGGAAATTCGGCGCCGAATTTCCATCCGGGGGATGGTCTCTGTCGGAGAGGTGCCGCCTCTCCGCCGCTCTGTTGGATATTCGGTGCCGAATTTCCGTCCCGGGGGTTGAAATATGACGGCCAGGTGCCGACCTCTCCCTTCTCCCCGACTGCATTGGAACGGCCCCGAATTGAAATTCGGCGCCGTTTTCCCATCTGGGAGGTTTTTATGTCGGCCAGTTTTCGGTCTGACCCCCCGACAAGACTTCCTTTGGGGGGCCCGGATGGAAATTCGGCGCCGAATCTCCATCCAGGGGATGTTCTCTGTCGCACACTCGCCGGCCTCTGCGCCCGAGGCGACTTCATCCGGGCGTCCCCTGTTCGATATTCGGTGCCGAATTTCCGTCCGGGGGTTGAAATGTGACGGCCAAGTGCAGGCCACTCCCCCCTCCCCGACTGCATCCGAACCGCCCCGGATGGAAATTCGGCGCCGTTTTTCCATCTGGGGATGTTTTTATGCCGTCCAGTTTTCGGCCTGACCCCCCGACACGACTCCCTTTGGGGGGCCCGGATGGAAATTCGGCGCCGAATCTCCATCCAGGGGATGTTCTCTGTCGCACACACTCCGGCCTCTGCGCCCGAGGCGACTTCATCCGGGCTTCCTCTGTTGGATATTGGGTGCCGAATTTCCATTCGGGGGTAGTAATGTGACGGCACGGTGCCGGCTTCTCCCCTTCAGCCGTCATCATCCGGACGGCCCCCCACTTTCTGACTGCATACCGTTGGCAGTTATTGCGCAAAGACCAGGGGCCGCATTCCGGAGACAAGGTTCATTAACACTCTGACTGTGGATTTTTGAGATAGTTGGCTCCCTGGATTTGGATCAGGCTTCGTCGCTCGGACAAATCGGCATCGCATTCATTCCCATCGCTGCACCCCCTTCTACCAGGGAGCTTCCCCGCACGCCATCCTGGCAGTCTTGTGTGCACATCTCCCATGGCGGAAAACCCGAGCGCTACAGTGTACTGCCCTCCTCACGAGCATAGAGCTTCATTTCCGTGCAGAGGGGACACCTGCCGGGTGATGGAGAAATATCTGTGCGTTCGATACCACCTGAAACCGGGGTCGGTTTTTTTGGAGGAGGAAAGGAAGGACTCAAACGGCCTTGTTGTCGAGAGTATTGTTGTGCTCCACGATGATTTCGGCGATGGCAGGGAATGGCGAGTTCCACCATCGGACAGCGTCATATACAGGGCTGTTGGGGACTTCATTTGCCCGCCAAATGCACCGTCTATCCTGGCGCCTTCCACGAAACAATCCGCGAATCAGAGAGTGGGTACCTCAAAGAGAGAAGTCCGCAACGAAGTAAATCCAGAGCCGAACCCATCCATGAAGACGACCGAGAACCGGGTTGTTCACAACCTGTCCGACTCAGACGAGGTCATGGAAGTTCCGAGGTCGTCCTGGAGATCAGGCAAGTCCTCAATGGACGTCAGTGGAGGAGGGAGTCATATTCCCAGCACGAGCACCGCAGTTCGATCTATTCTTGAAATTCTGCGAGGGCTTCACCTGGAGGGACACCGGTCGGAGCTGGCCGGGCTGGACTACAGCAAGTTCGCAATTAAATCGGTTACATGCCTTCCCGCCGACGTCGACGGTAATATCTTCTTTGAGTTCCCTCCTCGGGCGGACTACTCGAGGGCGTCCGGAATGTTGACAGATATGGATAGAAAACATGACGGTCATCCTTGGTGCGTTACCAAAACCACCAGCATGAAGATGCTTGATGGTGTGCGGGTGCGCTACGTTGTTTGTGCGGGCGCGTTGCGGTGTTTCTCCCCAACTTGCTTCCACTTTAAATCCAGAGGTCACAGGAACGAGACCGATTGGACAGGCACAGCTCACCAACCATTTCGAGCTCAGGAGAAGGTTCCGAACTCCACATTTAAGTGTGCGCATTGCAAAGAACCACCACACTGCATGTCTGTTTGTAATGCCAAGCAGTTCTATGTGTTGCACCGTTTCCCTGACCTCACCCGAGCTTGCATACACGTTGGTTCCCATTGTCACAAATTGGCGAGGGGGAACTCGCGGGAGGCTGCCCACGAAGCAGAGCAGCTCGTTCAGGAGGAGGTTAAGTTGAGACCGGGTGCCAAACCCAAACAGATACAGCTCCAAGCCGCCCATAAGATGGCATTGGCCAGAATTATGTCGGAAGACGGCTCCGATAGAGTTCCTCTCGACGAGAAGGAAATGGAGGCATTGCTGGAGTCGGTGTCCCACGTATGTTCACCGAATGTCCGAAACCACATTGTCTCATGCAAACAGAAAATTGGGCGTGGCTCGGATATGCACTCCATTCTGGAGGTGAAGCGACGATGTGGATATGACTACATTCATGGAAGTAGGTTTCCAGGACAAGGGACTGAGGCAGATCGTTGTTTCGTATTCAAAATGTCCACGTGTGGACCTGGCAGTGGCGTCGAACTGGTCGACAGGATGACGAGTGGGAACTTGTCAAACAGTTGGGTCATGTTCGACCATATCAAGCGAATTACAAATCACCAGTGGGTGACAATGGGTGCACATGTCTACGACACCCACTGCAGGATGCTAATGACAATTGCTATTTGTGAGATGAAAGGAGAGGACACACAATCGGAGATGCTTCTTTGGCAGGGAATAAACGAACAGATGGCCAAGGCGGGATTGCCCCCTCCCAATTTCCGTGGTTTCATGGCGGACAACGCACAAGCAAATTGGGCTGCCATCCGAAGGGTGTACGGGCAAGACCCCAATGTTCCCATGGAAGGCAAGGAGAGATCTTGTGGGTTCCATTTTCTGCAGAGCCTTTCGCAGTACACAACCAGGCTCGTGGCGCCAGATTTCAGAGAGGAGCACCGTTCCATGTGCCTTGCGTGGAAGCGCGCTCCCACCTTGGATGATGCAGAGACACAGTTTGCATGCATACGGGCTTGGTGGACATCGTCAGGTGCTGTAAGGAAATCAGACGAAGGAGCAATGGTCAGTTGGCTAGCATGGTGGCATTATCGTTTCCTCCAGTTCGGCGACTATATGCGGGAGGTGAGTTGCACGAATTCGCGTCCCGTTGGATATTATTCTTGGCCATATTTGTAACTTGCTTGTAACCTCAACATGTGCTTGTGCAGGAAATGTGTCTCGACTCCGACACCGACATGCCCACGACAAACATGGCCGAATCAGTGCACTCTTCCTGGCGTGCCTCCTCTGCGGCGCATCTGGTGGACATCCTCACTGCCACAACGGAGGACATTGTGAGGTCAATTATGCAGCAATGCAGGTACAACGAGTTCTTGAAAGGGAAACAGTGGGGCTTGGGGCCGGACAGGCAGGAAATGCTGATGCGGACTGCCTCCAGATCGAAGAATCCTCGGAAGTGGGCGGCGGCCTTGCGAGAGGGCCTTCGGGACACGCCATTGCTGCGAAGAGGCCAACATTTGGAAGGAGATGTTCATACCCGTCCAGTGAGACGAAGACTTGACGAGGCACCTGGCGGAGAAGAGGATTCATGGCGAGCTGACAAGAATATTCGCACGCTCCCTCGTGGTCCGGTGATGTTGTCCGAGGAGGTCTCGTCGAGCACCGGAAGTCCTGCACGTTCAAGATCGCCATCTCCTTTGAGCACAGGGCGCGTGCCCCGGCAACATAACGAGCCATCTGTAGTAAAGCAATACAACATTCCCATTGTGGAGACAAGAGTGTCGGAGTCACAGTGGAGAATTGCGAGGACATTGCCGGCATTTCGAGGGAAGTGTTGCGCCATCCGGGTGGATACGAGAGCACGCTGTGGTGAGATGATTCGGAGGAACCCACACGGTGCTGTACCTGCACCTTGTTTCAGCGGCAGATTTTTGACTCCCACATTTGCTCACGCCACAACGCAGACATTTTGGTTCTGTAGGCACGACATAATGACCTGTGTATTTGGCAAGCCCAAGTACGGGATTCAGGGAATGCCGGAGCCTCCGGGCGTCTGGCCTGTTGCACCGGGTTGCAGCCTCTCTCAGAATGAGGCGGATGCTCTATCTGCAGCAGGATTTCGAATGGTGCAACGCACAGACATCCCGGCCCACGCATTTCCGGTTCCTCAGACCCAGCCATTGCAGACTGCTCGGTCCAGTAGAGACGGATTGGACAATTCTGCACATCCCACAATGCGATTCGGAAGAGTGAAGAGACGACACCCTCCCAACAAGTTGAATGAGACTCGGATTGCCAATGCTCTTGGGATGGCTTGCACTATTCAGAGCTCCGTGGACGTACCCCCACCCGGCCTTGGGCGTGTGTATCGGATGGCAACGGCCGGCTCGGCTGTACGCGACGATGTATACACAATTACGATTGGAGTGGAGCCGACTTGCAACTGTACGGACTTCTCGTTGATGGAAGCAAAGAAGGGTTCGAAGTATTATCCGTGCAAGCATCTGTATTACATTTACCTGAAGAGGTTGAGGATGAACGTGACTATTGATGACTTTATTCATGCACCGGCGTTGAGCGTGAACGAGCTGCACAAACTCCTCCTTAGGGATTCCAGAAATCATTGATGGGGCAAACGGAATCCTCCATATGGATATTTTCAAATGCATTTTGCTGTATCAGACTTTTTTTTTGCAGTGTAATGAAATGCACCCCAAAACTCCTGGAATGAGGCAATATTCCATTCAAACTGAGATCCAACAGAAGCAGTTGTGGGGCCATTTCTGGAAAAATGGCGCCGAATTTCTCTTTTTGGGGCCGAAAACTCGCTAAGTCCCAACATGCACTGGTACCTGTGTTTGGGAAAATGGCGCCGAATTTCTCTTTTTGGGGCCGAAAACTGGCTAAGTCCCAACATGCACTGGTACCGTGTCTGGAAAAATGGCGCCGAATTTCTCTTTTTTGGGCCGAAAACTGGCTAAGTCCCAACATGCACTGGTACAGTGTCTGGAAAAATGGCGCCGAATTTCCCTATTTTGCGCCGAAAACTGGCTAAGTCCAAACATGCACTGGAAAAATGGCGCCGAATTACCTGTCATGAGGGGACCTATAGCCGCGGAATTCGGCACCATTTTTCGCCAGAGAGACCTATTGCCGCGAAATACGTCGCCGTTTTTTCAGGTTACGGACCCTATTACCGCGAAATTCGGCGCCATATTTGCACATGTCGCTGGGAATTGGCATGAGCGGAGGACACACATATAACTGCTGCTGTAAAGCCTCAATGCGCTTCGCATGAGGTTCAACCAAACTCGCATAGGCAGCAGCCAGATTATTGGCTTCCTTCCAAGCCTTGTTAGCCACAGAGAGTTCATTTCTATTGACCATGACTGTTTGTTGCAACTCCAGGATGTACCTCTCTTGGTCAGCCTCAACCTGTCTGTATTGCTTGAAAGTATTCTCATTGCGACAGATTGTATTCTTCATATCAACAATGAGTTTTGTCTGCTCGATTATTTCTGCCTCTGCCTTCATACATTTCTCCCCTTGTCTGTTAATTTCTAATGCAGTTTGCTCAAGAGTAGTTGTGAGTGTAGCACATTGTATGGTCCTCTTTTCATGTACTGCCTGCAACTCTGTATGTAGTGCATTCACTTCTTGCAACTTGCCCTCATTCTTCACCTGCATTTGGTATAGGTGTTGCTTATGTGCATCATGCAACTGGTCCTACTCGAGGCCGGCTTCAATCAGGTGTCTCTTGGCCAACTGCAAAGCAACCTTTGTGTCCTCTAACTCTGCTGTAACTTGAGATTGACCTCCTCATCTACCTTGTTAGCACACTCAGTGGCAAGTCGAGCCTCAAACTCCTTCCTGAGTTCTTCCTTCAAAGCTGCCAATTGGGTAGATGGAACATGGGATTTCACATAAGTGAAATATCATGAGCACAACTGTCAAAAGTGCAATTTTCCCTTCAAGGGGCCGAATAATATATTTGTTTTTCCTGACACATTGCATTAAATTATTGTTTTTTATTATTTTTTATTTTCGAAATTTGTTCTTCTGCTCATGAAAACCGATTGTGTTACTACTCTGCTCATGCCGCTCATGCTCATGAAATAGCAAACCTCGTCGCGGTGAGTCTTGGCCCACCTACCACTGCCCCTATGGACCTTGATGAGTCCCAAGACTCCCCACGACTCCCACCACGAGGTCTCCGCCCCAGGGTGAGTCCTATGCCACCCCCACTAAGTCCCGCTAAGCTACCACCACCCCTTGTGGAGCAACCCCCACCGCAACCCGGTGTGCGGGGCTCCACCTAGTGAGCGTCTCCGCCTCCTTGAGTGCCTTGGGCACTCCAGGGTGCTTCAGCCCCCCATACCTATCGCTGCCACTGCCCCCACCACAGGGGCAACCCCTCTTGTGTCCCGACCCCCTGCCCTCAAGGCAAAGGGCCGTGACACAAAGCCACGTACTGGAGCTAGGTAATCTTGTGGACTGTCTTTTCTTGAATTTACATAAGGATCTTCTTTGGTATGGACTCTAACGTTTTGGATTGCGTCTTTTGATAGATTGAAGCTCGTGCAAACCAGGTGCTGGAGAAGCAGCTAAATGCTTACAAGATGACGATGACCTTGCCCGAAGATACTCTAGAGGATTACTTGAGACAGTGGAAGGCGACAGCATGGAGTAACTGTTTCTTCAGAGAGTTGGCAAGTGCCACACCTATTGTGTTCCCACACATTTATGTAATACAATTCCTGCATACATGCCTGGTAATGTCGTTGAACGCTCGTTCCTCAATTTCAAGGCTTGTATGCATTTGCAAATATGACTTCTGTCTGTATTTATGTCTTCAGTTCGCATCACTCTGTCATTTTTGCATGAGCTAACGTTCGCCTTATGGCTGCAGTAGGTATGCACTATCGGCTTCAGCGCTAGATGAAGGGCACGACACTGATGCCTAACGTTGGTTATGGGTCAAACAGGAAGAGTACGCATGTGCTGCCAAGTGGTTTCGTCCAAATTTGTTGCACAATGTGAAAGACCTCGAACTCGTCATGCACAACTTTAATGGGTATGCTTACAACTAATGAATAAGCTTGAAAATGTTGGTGCTCTATCGAGGGATATTGGCACATTGTACCTCACTAGCAAGGCGACCAGGTCGCATTGACAGTCCACAGCCACTTCAGTGTGGTGATATGGTGCGTTCCTCCAGTGTGGTGCTCAAATGGCTCGCTATGTGTCAACACTGAAGTGGAAAACAAAAGTGAAGCGTGCTGCACATGGAAAATGCTCCAGTAACCAGTGGGAAAATATCAAAGAATGGAATATGTGCCTGGCATCTACTGTGTTGTCTTATTCTACATAGGTTTCATCGGTCCACCTTTCCCCAAATGGCAGACATTGGTTAAATCTTATCATGTGCTTCATGAGGGATTTTCTCATTGTACATTCATCCACTCTCATTCATCCATTAGATTTCATCCACATTCATCCACATTCGCAGCGTGGCATCCACATTCACTGTCTATCATCCTCATGAATTCATCCACAACCATTGTATATTTGGTCTCTGCAAACACAATCATTCAACAACATCGCCCATATATGTTCCCTTTGTGCCGAATGCGCAATTCCGCGGCTATGGGCCCCCTTCTACCTTTTCGGCCCGCGGTTATAGGTCGCTGCCTATGTAAATGACGTCAACTTGCCTTGACGTGGCATCTACCAAGCTGGCAGGATGTGATGACGTGGAGTCAGACGTGGCCGCCTATGTGGCATGAACTGCTGACGTGGCGTGAGCGTCGTTGCGCTCACGCTTCAGCATCCCCCGGATTGTATTTGGAGGTTTATGTGTGCTCTTGGTGTGATGTGGTTTCATGCAAAGAGAGTTTCCATTGCATTCTACTTCTCTTAGTTCTCATTTCTTATCTCTCACCTCATCTCTTTATGTGGCATAGCTTTCTAGGACTATATGCTAGGAAGCGTGGTTGGACAACGATGTATGTTGTGGCACGATGCTTAGGTGCACGAGAAATGAATAGTTAATCTGTACAAGTTGCATTAGAATGTGGGCAAGATGATGATACGTGATAAGGTAATGATTTGCTACAAATGCAGTACTTACGGGGTCAAAGAATTCAGGGGAAAGCATGGCGCCTATGATAGGGATAAGAGCTTATTTATTAGCGGACCACTCAATTTCAACGACCAAGTGTTTCTAGTGTTCCTCGATGCTGAACGGGGCCCTTCCTTTGAATGATGATCTATAGGCCTTCACACCAAACTACATTGTCAACCACAAAAATCACATTGACTAACCCGAAGGAAGGGCCCCGTTCTTCATCGAGGAACACTGGAAACACTTGTCGTTGGAATTAAGTGGTCCGCTAATAAATAAGCTCTTCTCCTTATCATAGGCGCCAAGTGTTCCCATGAATTCTTTGATCTCGTAAGTACTACGGAGTTTGTTCATTATGTCTTTGGAAATCTTTTTTGGCACGGGGGCCTCCGGATTCCCACCGACTGATATACAAACCTGTACAAGCACACACAAGAGAAAAAGACCTTCAGATATCCAGCGAGAATGTTTCAACGCAGCAAAGGGGTAACAACAAAACACAACCAATTTCACACCAAATTACAAGCCAATATGACAGGAACATATGCAAATTGTTGTACATCGTACTGGTAGACATCATCTTGGTTGGTCAATTTGGTTTTGAAGTAGTTGCACTCCAACTTCACCGGCCTCCGGATTCCCACCGATGATATACGAATTTGTACAATCACACACAAGAGAAAAGGACCTTCAGATATCCAGCGAGAATGTGTCAACGCATAATGTTTCAGATTGTTGTACATCGTAGTGGTAGACGTCCTCTTGGTTGGTCAATTTGGTTTTGAAGTAGTTGCACTCCAGCTTCACCGGCCCCCCTTTATCCCTATAGCCGGTCTTGATAGCTTTGAAATAAAAAACAAAACCATCAACATAGCCCAACAACACCCAGAACTCCCTCTGGGTCGCTTTTTTATTTTGTATTTTTCTAATAAAATGGGATGGACAAGCGACGCCCTGGACCCCTACTGGTCGATTTACGCAGCGACTTTAGGGGGGTCGCCGTACTTAAACGACCCACAAATGAGCTCTCATTTCCAGCAACATCTTTGGCGCTGGTATAAGAGACTTAAGTAATCAACTTTTTTTGTTTAGGCTTATTAATTCGCGATCGCGATAGCGACCCCCGAGGAGTCGGCCCGTCGCTTTCATAGAGTGACCCTCTGGGAGTTGCTTTTCCATTTTCCATTTTACAAAGAACAAATCTGAATAGCGACTCCCTGGACGTCGCTTTTTGGTTGTAATATATATATATATATATATATAATTAAAGAGGGAACCCAGTCGCAAAAAAACTGCATACAACGACCTCTCAAGGGTCGCTTAACTGGACCGCCCTCAGAGGGTCGGTTTCAAAAAGCGACCCGAAAAAAAAACAAATTGGAAGCAACTCTTTGGGGGTCGCTTACCAGCGACTCCCCAAAAACCGATGTCGTCTGTGTCGCTTACATTGACCGATCTCAGAGGGTCGCTTTCAGAAAGTGACCCAAAAAAGAAAAGTTCGCAATAGTGACGCATGTGGGGTCGCTTGTTGGGACTTAGCCCGCGATGCTGGAAAAGCGACTTCTCGGGCGTCGCTTTCCCGCCGCCACGTCTGGCGTCGCTCGCTCAAGCCCGCGATCATTGTGGGCGTCGTTAGACCCCCTTAATCGCAGTAGTGACATGAAGCCATCATCTATTCCTGTTGCTCCTCAGGCATCATAGAATCCCTTAAACATTGTTTGTTGTTCTGTCACGCTCCAAGCCAAAATCTGGCCCTTAGTCAAAGTGTTTTACCGCCACTGGAACCCCTCAATTATCTCCTCTCTCGATCTTCTCCTCAACTATAATCGCAGCGTAGCTACGGCGTGAGCCCAGCCCCGTGAGCCTGGGAGCTGAGCTCACGCTTCAGGGAAGCGTGAGCGGCACAAATGTGCTGGAGAAGCAGGCCCTATAGGCGAGGATTGCAGGAAGAGTACCTATTACCGTGGACAAACGTGGACAAAACAAAGGGGCCACCATGCACCATGTCTGCACAAAAAGAGGAATATGAATATATGGCAGATTTGAGCTCAAAATGATTGTCACACTTTATTTCAATTCACAGATAGACACCTGTTTGTGCCCCCCTGGTTCCGCGAATGAAATGTATGTGGTTGTCCTACATGTAAAGACTCCACACGATAAGCTGGAAACCAGCACGGGAAGTGGGCATGGCTCGTTTTTGTTCACACAGAATCTGGCGGAGCCCCACGGCAGGTGTCCCGCTGCAGAAGAGTGATGACCTCTCCATAGCCTAGTGTGGCTTGGTGAATGAATTGGTCTCTCTTACTGTCGCAGCACATAATTATAAGGTATATGTAATATTGATGCTTGCAAGGGACCCACTTCCCTGTCATGCCGAGAGCGCCCTCACGCATCGTTACAAAAATCGGACAGGTGCACGAAGGGAAATTCCCCACGATAACCTAATATTCTTTGCCATGAAGAACTGAGCCAGTAGACAACACTGTGTAAATCCGTCCATACCCCGGGGGCGGGACTTCGGTGATACGTGTCACCCGAGCCTGCAAAATTCTAGCCGATTCCATCTTGTAGTCGTGATCTGCACCCGAAGCGACATGGCGCACTGTTTTTCCATCTCTTTTTGTTGGGTGGGAGTCGGCACCGGGTGGAGGCATTGCCGGATCATGTGGCACATCTGTGCCTAGAGTGCATGAGGGCACCACCCCAGACCGTGCAAGGTGGAACCCTCCCTCCTCCAGCATGTTTATCTCGGTTGATGACAGCGACGTCCCAAGTTTCACATGCCAAATTGCGGGCGGAGGGGGCTTCATTATCACCGATGGACAAACTGTTCCCTTGACGCATCGTGCCATATCGTTTGGGCAGAACCAGAACTTCCAATCCTTTGACTCCCCACTATGATAAGGTCGGAACAACCCTGTGAATGTTGGAGCTGGAGTCCCCCCGAAGCCTTTGCATATTTTTGATTTGCATTTCTTGAAAGAGGGGGTCCAAATTGCCATGCAAGCCACTCTAGATCCTGGTGGGGTGCGTTCTATATGCCACTCAGTGTTCATGCAATCAGATTCTTGCACCAAGGACACCACCGCCTCCAATGGGATTCCTACTGCTGTGCTTGCATGATTTGCACCTGCTCCACTGGAAGAGGATCCACCTGGGAAGGGGCGGGCACATGACTTAGTCTGCACCGGAGACACCTTAGGTACAGAGAAATTGACCCTGTCCGGGCGATAGGAATCTCCATCCGACCCTGGAGGAGTGTTCAATTTCCTTTTGCATGATCCAAATGTTTCCTCGCCTTCCAAATGGGGGACCCTGGATTGCAAATGGGAGCCTTCAGTGCACCTATTCACAGCTCTCGTCATCTTTGATGGATCTCCGGACCTGCTCGTAGCCCTTAGCATCAACAAAGTCATATTAGGGCCCTTACTTCCGCCCCGTCTCATCAGAAAATTGCGGTATCTGGTTTGTTGTATACCATGTCATCGGCAGTGGCAACATACAAGTCAAGTCCTGCTTGGGTAGACTGCTGCATCCAGGCGTTGTGAACAGTCTCCGCCAAATTACAGGAAGGCATGTCAGCCAAGTCCTCCAAGGACATGTCCTGCAGAAGGCATTGAACGCAAATGTGAGGAACAAAAAGAAATGGAGGAGGTTCTGCAAGTGACAATCCAACAAGCCCAAAGGAACAGGCATGATGCAAAGTGAAATTTGTGTTTCTGGGATTGAAAAGGCATACCGTCGTCATGAAAGCTCCCCACTGTCTGTACCTAAAGTGCCAGAAAACCAACGAGTCCTCCAACTCCTTCAGCTGGATCCCACTAGCAGCACCAGAGGAGAACCACCAAGCCCGGATTGCTTGGTAAGTGCTCTCAGCTTCTCCCATTGAGGTGGCATTTTTGTACTCGAGGCAGAGCCTTCTGTCCTCCAACTGAAGGTCAGGTCGAATGCAACGCTTTGTATGACGTGCCAAAGATTGACTCCAATGGAAGAGGCATGTGCGCTCCCTATTGAACCGTGTCCGTCATGTTTCTTGTCCATGCCCTGCAGAAGCCCAGCTAGTCCACTGGAAGACGTGGGAGGGTGGAGAACAAATGTCCCCGTCAAACTCTGCTCCTCCATATTGAACCCTCTGCACCCGAAGGGACTCCCAATCAACAAAACGCAGCTCGCTCTTGCACCCAGGCACCCCTGCGAGGGCTTTCAATTTCGGAATGACACTCGTTATCTCCTGCAATTCGTCATCATCCAAGAATGGAGTCTAGACTAGCCGAGGAATCTCAAAAACATCCTCCGAGGACGAGTCTGAAAGAGTCACGAATGTACTGGATATGCTCACCTCGCGTTTCACATGAACTGTGTCTTTCTGTTGCATGACCGATGCTGCAGTGCCAGGGGTAACTACTGATCCTGCCAACCAATGGTTTCGGCAATGCAAACTATTTGTGCCCCCCTTTCTGGTTGTGTTTTGATGTGTAAATGTGCCACAGTAGGCCAGTGTGCCAAGTTCAAAACACCCATAGTTGGAAGCACCAACAGTGTGCGGCAACGCACACTGTTTGGGCCCCCCTTTCCGATTGTTTTTTTACTTCAAAATGGGCCACAAAGGGCCAGTATGCCATGCTCAAGATACCCCTAATTGGAAGCCCCAAACACTGTGCTTCAAAGCACATTATTTGAGGCCCCCTCTGTGCCTATTTTTTGATTTCAAAATGGGCCATGTTTGATGTATAAATGTGCCACACAGGGCCAGTGTGCCAAGTTCAAAACACCCATAGTTGGAAGCACCAAACAGTGTACGGCAACGCACACTGTTTGGGCCCCCCCTTCCGGTTGTTTTCTGACTTCAAAATGGGCCACAAAAGGCCAGTATGCCATGCACAAAATACCCCTAATTGGAAGCACCAAACAGTGTGCGGCAACGCACACTGTTTAGGCCCCCCTTTCCGGTTGTTTTTTGACATCAAAATGGGCCACAAATGGCCAGTATGCCATGCTCAAAATACCCCTAATTGGAGGCCCCAAACAGTGTGCTTTGAAGCACACTGTTTGGGGCCCCTCTGTGCCTGTTTTTTTATCCAAATGTGCCACACAGGGCCAGTGTGCCAAGTTCAAAACACCCGTAGTTGGAAGCACCAAACACTGTGCGGCAACGCACACTGTTTGGGCCCCCCTTTCCGGTTGTTTTTATTACTTCAAAATGGGCCACAAATGGCCAGTATGCCATGCTCAAAATACCCCTAATTGGAAGCCCCAAACAGTGTGCTTCAAAGCACACTGTTTGAGGCCCCCTCTGTGCCTATTTTCTTATTTCAAAATGGGCCATGTTTGATGTCTAAATATGCCACACAGGGCCAGTGTGCCAAGTTCAAAACACCCATAGTTGGCAGCACCAAATAGTGTGCGACAACGCACACTGTTTGGGCCCCCCTTTCCGGTTCTTTTTTGACTTCAAAATGGGCCACAAAGGGTTAGTATGCCATGCTCAAAATACCCCTAATTGGAAGCCCCAAACAGTGTGCTTCAAAGCACACTATTTGAGGCCCCCTCGATGCATGTTGTTTTATTTCAAAATGGGCCATGTTTGATCAAAATGTGCCACACAGGGCCAGTGTGCCAAGTTCAAAACACCCATAGTTGGAAGCATCAAATAGTGTGTGGCAACGCACACTGTTTGGGCCCCCCTTTCCGGTTGTTTTTTGACTTCAAAATGGGCCACAAAAGGCCAATATGCCATGCTCAAAATACCCCTAATTGGAAGCCCCAAACAGTGTGCTTCAAAGCACATTGTTTGTGGCCCCTCTGTGCCTGTTTTTTTATTTCAAAACGGGCCATGTTTTATGTCTAAATGTATCACACAGGGCCAGTGTGCCAAGTTCAAAACACCGGTAGTTGGAAGCACCAAACAGTGTGCGACAACGCACAATGTTTGGGCCCCCCTTTCCGGTTGTTTTTTTACTTCAAAATGGGCCACAAATGGCCAGTATGCCATGCTCAAAATACCCCTGATTGGAAGCCCCAAACACTGTGCTTCAAAGCACACTATTTGAGGCCCCCTCTGTGCCTATTTTTTGATTTCAAAATGGGCCATGTTTGATGTCTAAATGTGGCACACAGGGCCAGTGTGTCAAGTTGAAAACACCGGTAGTTGGAAGCACCAAACAGTGTGCGGCAATGCACACCGTTTGGGCCCCGCTTCCCGGTTGTTTTTTGACTTCAAAATGGGCCACAAAGGGCCAGTATGCCATTCTCAAAATACCCCTAATTGGAAGCACGAAACAGTGTGCGGCAACGCACACTGTTTGGGCCCCCATTTCCGGTTGTTTTTTGATTTCAAAATGGGCCACAAAGGGCCAGTATACCATGCTCAAAATACCCCTAATTGGAAGCCCCAAACAGTGTGCTTCAAAGCACACTGTTTGTGGCCCCCTCTGTGCCTGTTTTTTGAGTTCAAAATGGGCCATGTTTGATGTCTAAATGTGCCACACAGGTCTAGTGTGCCAAGTTCCAAACACCGGTAGTTGGAAGCACGAAACAGTGTGCGGCAACGCACACTGTTTGTGCCCCCCTTTCCGGTTTTTTGTTTGTAAATCTGCCTTCTTGTTCCTCTTCTTGGTGGTTCTTAGATGGAGTTGCATAAGTCGCTCAAATGAATATGTAGGATTTTTAGATCCTTCTGGATGTCCATTTCGCAGACACGATTGTTTGAAGTTGTTTGTCTCGTCCGAGTGCATCCACCTACGACTCCAGCTGTCATTAGGGAGTTTGCCATCACTCATGGGGGCAAGTTCATAGACAAGAGGACAGATCCTTCCATGGATGACATGCACCACAACTACGTGGACAACAACGTCTGCTTGCGAAGGGGGAATGGGGTTCTTTGGAGAGGGACCAGGGAGAGGAGCTCGACTTTCATTCAAACGATTGTGGAGTGCTGCACCTACACCGACGCCAGAGTTCTGGATTTGTCAATGGGCACAGGTTCGTCTCTTCAACATTCACATTTGATCGGGTTTGTTTGAGCTTGCACTTTCAGCGCTTCTCACCGTTCCAAATGAGTCTTCAATGTCTATTTCCTTCCTTCTATTCCATTGCAGGTGCTTCGTACCACGCTTGCAAGGCCAGTGCGCGACATCTCTTCGGGATTGAAGGGGATGCCGAAATTTACAAGAACCTCCTGATGGGTTTGGGTGGACAAACTTCTCAAGTCCTTCCAAAGCTGGTTCTCGGTGATATTGATACAGGGGAGACGTCCGACAAGGAGCTGGACTCTGACTTTGCCTGTGAGTAAGTTCAACCTGTGGATGCTTGCATTCTTGTTTCACTGGAATCACTGTTCTTAAGGCAAGGTGCACATGGGAGACATCCTCTTCGTTGGACCTGTGCTGGGCTCACGGGCTCACGGAATAGCACCCCCCCTATAATCGTACCTCCAGAGCGGGACGTTAACTGGAAACACGTTAAGAATCCTTCTCAAGGCCCCCGCATCTTCATTTTTGCTGATCACTCCTCTTCAAATGCTCTTAGAACTAGAAGTAGCTCTGGTGCAAATTGTCATGTTTGCTCTAAACTACTCTCCAATATGTTCTATTGTGATATGTCTTCGTAAGTTCCGCCTGTTGGCTTTCCACACTCTAGTGATAGCCCTGGTTCAGGGGTCATGGTCTCTTCTCACTGTCTACAGTGTGTGTGCCTCATGGTGTACTAAGGGGTTTTAATTTTTTCCCCCAACAATTCCAAATAAAATTCTCCAGGGCCACTAGTGTCCCCTGTTTTAAGGAAAAAAAAACATACATAAGTTTATATAAATAATATGAAATATATTTATCTTAAAGTTTATACTTGTATTTTATTTGTACTCTATTTTGATCTATATTTTACTTATAAGTATAAATTTTTATTATAATTATTAGTTATTATATATCTGAATGTAAATATCATTCTCATAACAAGCTTTGATTGATCCAAGTTTTGTGCACATTTACAGCTACCTTGTATTGTCAATGCAATCCAATAGTTCACGAATAGGGCAAGACTCAAAAGATTCCAATTTTACCAACAATTATTGCATGTAGGGTCTATTTTGGCAAAAATACCATATAGACGTAAATATTAGTGAAAGAAAGAAGGTAGAGAGAGAGGGTTGCAACCGTTAAGTTGTCCAAGTCCCATGACATGGAACCCCCACATGTCATCCTGTGTGCCACGGGCATCAGCCGTAGTTTTTGGATACATTTGTGTCTCCCACCATGTTTCATGGTCCATTTCATGGAAAACAGAGAAAGATCCCAACCCAGCGATTTTGATTCAAATATTGGAATAAGCAAAATGAAATATAACTAATCACAATTTTTCAAATTCAGTTACTGGTTGACTAGTCTTCATAATAAGCTTTTGGTTTGGATTGAGCATGGAGTGTGCAAACTTGCAGGCCTTAGGCTCCACCCATTCACAAGTGCTTGATGATTTAGTTGAATGCAAGTGGAATACTTTTGCACTCATTCGGTTTGGCCCAAACTTGAACATAGATTGCTATCTATGAGACCAAGAGATCTCGATATTACATAAAGTATAATGAACCCACACTTTATATGGCGGTTCGAAGACTGCAAATACTACAATATTATTCTTGAGAAAAGAAAGGTGAAGGGGAGAGAGGGGGGGGGAAGACAAAGAAAACAAGGAATCTAAAGGGGCGAGAAACCATGGCAACAACAAGGGCCATTCTACAAGTGCTCGAGAATTATCAAAAGGCTAGAATTATATTTGTACAAACTTGTGCAGAGCTTGCTACAAAGCCCCAAGTATGCGCCCATATATATATATATATATATACAGTCTAATTATTTTATTCCTGATGTTGTCAAGACACAAGTGAGACATGCAAACATAATAACATAAATTCAAATAACACAAAATTATAATAGATATAGTTCTCAGCAATGAACTTATGGTCTACATTAATGCTCAATTAATTCAAAATTGACGCATAGTAGAATAAACTGGGTGCTACAAGTCTATGAATCATTATAATTTTGTGATTTGTTACTGAGATACATTATATGTTTTTTCACGTAAGACTTACAAAATCTCGAAGACAATATCGAGTTACAAATTTAAAATTATAATATGCTCACAATTTTCTGTCAAAGTACTTTTGTAACAACAATCCGACAATTATCTCAATCTTACTTCGTAAGAAGCAAAAAGAAATTTAAGTGACTCGTCACATTGTAACTACATATGGACAATACGATAGTTATAATTTATTTTTTGGTTGCAAATTTTCAAATTTCAGTATATTAGAATTTCCCAATACTGATATTATTTTTAGTACGGGGATTTTGCATTGTTGTGATTTTTTTTAAAACAATCACGCCAAGTGCCTTAGTGCTGATTTACACGAATTTTGGATTTTGCCAAACAATTGTGCAACATAATTATTTATAGTGCAGTATTTTAACTTTTGTTAGCATATTAAATATTCATTCCAATTGTACTCTAATGGTAGATGTAAGTGACTGGAAATGTAAATTTACAACTTGTTTGTTGAGCAAGGGTTTTACTTAGAAAATGTTACATTAACAACCATTGATGAAAATTACTTGTCAATATGCTCGATTTCCAAAAGCTTTACTTCTCAAAATGTAACCTTCCACATATGAGTTGGACATTATTGATTTTTTTAAAAGCTGTACACTTGAGAGTATTTGTGTTCTACTCTCAACGACATCATTTTTGGACTCGAAGACAATGGATTATTTTAAATCCATAAGTACTAGAGCTTTGGAAAGAAAAGGAAAGTCTAATGTGTAGCAAATTTACACAGCCTTCTACTTTGCAGGGTCAACGGGCGGTTGAAGAACCTAGGATCAACCTATGCATAGGCAAGGCATACCCAACCACCGGCTTCCTGCTCAAGGAAAGTGAGCGGAAAGAATTACAATCAGACATGAATAGAAAGACAAAAACTAATTAGTGTCGTGTCGCAAGTATGTATCCAAATAGGCCGAATCGGGCTTGAGTACTTGTAGATTGTCAACAATCTACTTGTTTTGTTTTATCCAACATGTGAATTTGTATTCAAATGGGACTCTCAGTGCCCCATGTTATTGTCTTGCCAAAGAATATAGATGTTGCATTAGCGAACGTACACAAACTCTTAGAGCCAAACAATGGTGTCAACATGATGACAAGATACCAATACATAAAATTGTTGGACGCGTTGATGTGAAATCGGAGGGAAGCCAAGGCCCTGCAACTTGCAACTGATGTATGTGTCATCAGTGGATGTAATCTTAGCTCTCAAGAGTCAACATAGACCACATGTTACTTTGGAGGGAGAGAAAGAGGGATAGATGCTGTTAAAGTGAACGATGGAACAAGCCATGGTGTGGCTCTAAGCAACATGTGGTGTGTGCAGAACGTGGAGGTGTTACACAATGCAGGAGTAATGACATTGCTACGGCCTCTATTGCTAGACTGTGTACCGAACATTCAACAAACTGCATCACTTGGCCTTAGCCGGCTAGCAAGCTACAGTGAAGAACTTGCTGAAGCCATTGTACACGAAAATATTCTTATTCAACTCGTCTACTCGCTCAAGTACTGCCTCTTTTCTGACTTGTTTGCCGTTCATAGTTTAGTTGCATACATTTCATTGCATGATCCAATTGCGGCAGTGGAGCTTGAGGGGGAAAGCCCCATCACAATCTTGGCTGCCGCTACCAATGCTTTTGCGAAAAACCGTCATCTGTCACTTCTTCGTACTTTGTAATGAGAGCAACCCAGAGATATGATCTCTAGAGAGAGACAAAAAGAAATGAGATGACGCTAACCGAAGTTAGCGTAAATGATCTTTAAGGAGAATTTGCTACACCTAAACTAATCAAAAGTGATATTAATATCAATCTATCCCAATACACCTATTTGAGCACTATGAACATTTATGTCTTAAGAACAAGATATAAGAAAGAAAAGGCATGGATATGAGCGCAACAAATAACATCTCTGAGGAAAGACATCAGGATGACTGCAGTGTATGTGTGTTGTAGTGTGCAATACTTTTTGGTATGCAAATCTATTAGTAGACTAGAATCACCATTTTTTTGGCCAAGGCAGCAAAGGCGGCAAGAACTAATCAAGTTTCTTAAGAGAAATAATAGCCATCCACTACAGATATCCAACCACAAACTCATTACCGACATTCAAAGAAAGCCTAAAGGACTTGGCATGGAGGCAAGCCCTCGAGCATAAGTTGTTGGCCTAAAAAGAAATTGATTTAAAGGACAACTTATACAGACTTATAAAGTTGGTCTTTGGTGTATGGATACATAACCCTGTAACCTTAAGACAATTTCCGTTTCCACTAAGGGTATGATATTTCACTCCACCCGCCTAATTCCTCTCCGAGATACTGATGGCTATTATCAGTCTAAAACATTACAGACACATTTGGGAGTATATTCCTCAGCTAGGAGCCAATTATTGAGTTGACCGAATGTGACTAGAACAGCAAATTGAAGAAGCATGGTATTGCAAAAATGGTAACATACATTAAACAATCAGTTGGAAAACAATGACAAATTTACAACCTTAGGACTTGGTTATATGTGAGTGGGGCTTGCAGGGAGCAGAATAGATATAACAAAAAAGCAGCGGCTGGAGTTGCAAAGGCCATAGCCAAACATACGGCAGCTCTGGCCCAGGCAGTGGTGGATGCAGGGGCAATTCAACCACTTATTCTATGCCTAGAGGAGTTTGACCCATCTGTCAAGGAGGTTGCTGCAGGTGCTCTAGGCAACATTGCCCGCCACACCCCACCACTAGCTCAAATTGTTGTGGACGCGGGTGCTGTTAGCCTTCTTGTGCTTGCTGTCCAGGTACAAAGCTCTGCCTCATTTGATTGTAGTAATACTCACATGGGAGGTAGGATGATAGCAATTAAGAGATAGACGCAGTATCAACAAACTCAAACGAAACTGTTGAATTGTAGTAAGCTAACTAATCAAAGTGTCGTATCAGCTCAAAGTTGTTGTCCCAATATAGCTGGGAATGCCTAGCCGCAACATTCTAAAACTAGATCACAATCATTCATACCTTGGTCTTTTATTTTCATCAATATCCAACGAATGACCCAGTGGTTAGGGCATATGGCCCCTTTACAAAGGGTCATGGGTTCAAAGCTACATAGGTATATGTTGGATGTCACCCCTTATGGCCAACCTAGCATGACCGTTAGAGGGTGTCCACCTTTGAAACAAGATGGAGATGATAAAATGAGCTTGTGCAATGTAGGAGCCCGAGTTGACATTGAGGCGGGTGGCGGCAACATCGCTTTCGGACATTGGAAAGCATACACCAGAGCTTGCCCAGGGCATAGTGGATGCAGGCGTGGTGCCCTTCATTGCCCCCCTCATTACCCATGCAGATTCCAAGTTGAAGAGAGAGGTATGATCATCATACATTGCACTCATACTTTCTGACATCCAAATGTACCCAACAAGTTGCTCGTTTGTTTAGAGAAGAGACGTTGTTTGCCATAGCGTTGTGGCCATAGACCTGGTGCCTAGTTTGGGTGGAACATATTTATTTAGAGATCAACATACAAATAAAGGAAAAAAGAAACCTCACATGAAGTGCAAATAGCTTAATGCGAGAGAAAGAGAAGAATAAGAAAAGAACAAGCCTCAAACTGCGATGGGTTCTCTTGCTTGGGCAAGACATAAGAGGAAGGTAAGACTAAGGGGCATGACTCGGCACAATACACCAATCGGAGCCTTGACACGGTGTAAGGTCCTGTGACCACATTTTCTCCGTTGACTTGAACATGATGCGCAGTCTCTCTCTACAAGAGAGCCGATAAAGAAAGAACTTATGACATCCATGGAAAAAGCTAAGAGCTTATGGGAAGAGAATGTACTCATAAGAAGCCATAGCTTTGTGACCAAAAACTCCGAGCCCACTTTGGGCGGAACAAAAGGGAATAGACATGACTACCTTTGTGAGAGGCTCACTCCATTCACGGAATAAACTTTGGTGAGCGGATGACCGGGTGCGCGGCCAAAATTATTTAGGTTCGGACATAAGAATGTAATCAAACCTATGGGTCCAACAAATTTGTAGGGTAGGCACCAATAAGGTGGCTTCGGATATACGTTCTGGTTAGGGTCAGAAATAGTTCGGGTTTGGTTTGTCGACGAACTATACATGCACAGTGTAATGTGTGATTTGCTACAAATATACATGATGCCCAACCTAATACCGATCCAAACTCCAACAAAAAAGAAAAAGAAAAAGAAACGTCCATATGTTTAATATAGCATAGAAAATCATTGAATCTGAAAACCTAAAACATGCTCACATAATACTCACTTTTGATTTTATGTTCATCAAAAATTTGGTCCGCCCACCTGCTCATCTACTACCAACACCCACTCCAGTAGTGAGACCATTTGACTCTGCTTTCTAGATTTCCTCTAGAAATCCCTTCACATATCAATCTACTATGTGTGATCTGTCCACCCCAACAGGGCCAAGGCTTTAGGCTCAGCCTCCAGATTCTGAGAATTAGTGAACAAAGGTGCAAGGACTATGTTTTTGATGGTCCTGAAGATGCCAGTTGCTCTTTGATGAAAATATCCCGAACGTCGTATCAGAAAATGTATTATTGTCTAAAGGGCGCCCCCATGTTGGGCATTGATAATCTCCATTTTCTCTCCATTGTTCAAAGATAGATGCCCGGTCCTGAATTCAAAATTCAGTCTAGTGTCGAGGGTCGTAGGTCCTTTACAGTAGAGAGAGTATATACTCATGTGGTTCCCTGCAAACGTTGGTTTGCCATAGCCTTACGGCCATCGACCTCGTAGGAAACTAACCCTCACGGAGCCTTTTGTGGGGTTTGCGCTAGTGTTGGGCAGTTATTGAGCATTGGCAGGTTATCTATAAGGTTACCTCACCTGATTATCTATATGGAGCAAGTAAGGGTATTAGAAATCCATTACTCCGGAGATGTAGACAACTGGTGAAATCCACTACCCGGAAGCTATAGACAACCGGCGGTTACCAACAATTTGAAATCCACTATGCTAACCATAGATCAGAGATTTTTCGTTGTTAGATAACCGGAACATGCATCAATAGCCTTAGTGAGAACATGTCCGTTATACCTCTATTATATTATATTATATATATATATATATTGATATAATTATTTTATTTGTTGTTGGAATTTATGTGGCAAGTGCTAGGCTTATGCCATGTTTTATTTATATACCTGCCATTACCGTAAGATAAGCCAAGGGTATCTCTTCATATCATTCATGATATCCAGTATTGAGAACCTTTAGTTTCACAATACCAATACCATGTCATATCTGAAACGTACACATTATTAAAAATTAAATAACCGCCTTATACCCGGACCCTGCCATTTTGCTTTTTCTAATATCCTTTCATACCCAGAACATCTAGCTATGAGAAGTTGGATTTGTTGTCCTACGTTACCTAGGTGGGTTTCAAAAATAAATAATAGTTGCCCAACACTAGTTCGCACCGACCAGGGTTTAGCTTATCCCCACAACTCAAGAGTTATTGATTATAGTTTTATAGCCATGCGTTAGAGAGAATGTACTCATAAGACGTTGTTTGCCATAGCCTTGTGGCCATTGACCGCGCGCCCAGTTTGAATGGAACACAAGGGACAGAAACTACCTTTGTCAGGGGCTGACGCTGGTAGTATGACTTACCTTGAAACATGCAATTGATCCGAGTTTTCTAGATATTGTCTAGAAATTCCTTCACACAAACATCAATCTTCTGTGTGACCCCGCCTCGGCTTTTGGCTCACCCACGAGAAAATAGAGAGAGAAAGAGAGAAGATGATCACGTCTTGATGAGAATACCCTAGACATTGTATTAACTTAGACATTGTATTAACTTAGACATTGTATTAACTGGACAAGCAAGTTGTGTAATGGGCACATACCACCTCAAAAGGTTGTGGGTTCAATCCACCAATTGGTGTTACATAGGTGTCCGCTCTCCCCTCGGAAGGCAGTAGCCCTTCAGGGGCAAGAGACACCATAATTTACGCTTCTTGGGAGGCGTATGAGAAAATGGATATTGTCTCAGGCTGCCAGCACATTGGGCAACTACAATCTACTTTTCCTCTTTGCATCAAAGGTAGGCTCCCCGCCCTGAGTTTAATTTTCAGTCTAGCGTAACAGAAAGGAATAAAGACCAAGAAAAATGAAAGAGAGAAAGAATGTTTATGAAGTCCTCAGGAAGCTTAGAGAGCTGATGGACAAAGGGAGATGAGGAGAAATAGCTCTTCTCCATCCGTCCTCTTTTTCCCCTCCTTGCAGTTTCTGTTTGTGATCTTGCAATATACTGAGCTCCTATCAGCTTACTGCGACTGAGGTAAATCCCATCTACCAATGCAATTCAACACGTTATTGCATCCCTTCTCACAATGTCCATGGGTCTCCTAATTTCCTCCCTTCATCCCTTAACCCTATCAGCCAATAGAGTCCATGCAAAGATATTTAAATCTTAGGTCCTTGCTCATACATAGGAGTTTCTCCCAACTGATCATTCTAATTGCTCTATATGTTGTGGCAAAACCCAGGTTTGTGCTGTCCTAAGTCAGATTGCGAAACACACGGTGGACTTGGCTGAGGTGAGGTCTTCATTGTATGCCGATAGCTAGTTCTATGTTTCCAGGACCCAATTGGTAACTTGGCATACTATATATGTATACATGATTTTATATACATTAAGTTTGGTAGTTTGTATTGTATTGTTTTGTTTGTAGCGTTGTTGAGATCTCCCAAACCGCAAGGCCTCGGGTCTTGATACTGTTGGAAAGCCCTCGATGAGTAGGGGTGCGTGGAGGCGGTTTCATAATTTTTGGACCTACGATGTGGGAGATAGTGAATTTCAAGTATTTTTCGTTACTGGAAATTCATGAAAGTTGAATATGTGCTTAATAACACAGGTTATATATATATATATATGGAAAACCAAGATTTTACATAAGGGAGGGAAAAATTTAAACCCTCATGAAGCCATAAAGCAATATTACAATAAACAATCAATATATTAAGGAAGGTAGTTTGTTTTGTTTTGTTTTGTTTGTATGTACGTTGAGGAAATTGCAAGGCCTTTGCTGGACTCTTGATACCGCTGGAAAGCCCTCGATGAATAGGGGTGCATCGAGGTAGTTTCATAATTTTTGGACTTGCGGTGTGGGAGATATTGAATTTCAAGTGTTTTTTGTCCGTGAAAATTCATGAAAAATAGCAAATTGGGTTTTTTTTTGGAATATTGGCCTTTATTTGTCTTTCGGTACACATGGTCATAAATGTATGTGTTGAACGGCACAGGCCACATTAGTAGAAAGAAAGAAAGAAAGAGTTGTATGACTCTGAGAGAGTAAAAACAAGGCAGTAATCACAAAATTAAAATCTGGGGTCAGCCCAGATTCAGCCCCGAAAAAGAAGTTGGCTAGAAAGTTCATGGCATTGTCACTGCTTGAATTCTCCTTCTACCATTCAAGCAAGATTCATCCCTGAGAAGAGTCGTAATAGAAGACATGCGCGCCAGAGAATGTGCTCGTAAGAGCTTAAGAACACCCCCCTGTCTGACTCTGCCGTTTTAGAGGCTCATTGTGGAGCAGAATAGGCGGGGCAGGTAGCCCGTGCATAATCGGCAGGCTTGGCCCATTCTGCCTGCATAATCCGCACCGTATATCTTATACCGTTAACGGCGGCCCGTTCTCTAGTACGTTGTTTGCCGTAGCCTTGTGGCCGTAGCCCCGCGCCCAGTTTAGGCGGAATGAAGGCGAACTTTGAGATTGAGTGAGAGAGAGAGAGACAGCACTCATAAGCCTGTGCCCTCTTAGCCGGCTTTAAGCTCAACGCCTGGTTCTCACGACGAAGCAGAAAAATTTCCTTGTAAAAAAGAGAGAGAAGAGGAACTGAAAGGCAAGTACAATTGCAGGTAGTTGTAGCAGCAGATGTGTTTCCGAAGATCTATCTGTTATTAAAGGACACAGACCCTATGGTACGGCGCAACTCAGCCACCGTGATCCGTGAAGTTTGCAAGCACACACCTGAATTAGCACAGCTCATCGTGGCCACTGGTGGAGTGGCTGCCCTTGTCGAGAATGTGAAAGAAGTGAATGGCAATGAGCGTTTGCCTGGTTTGCCTCCCATCCATTTCGACCCTTACACGTCAAAAGACCTTATCAGCTGCAAAAGTAATAGGACCTTAGACTCGAAAGAATCCTCGATGTTGTGTTTGGATCTCCTGTCGTGCGGCATTTGTTTATTCTTGCTATTGCATTCCGTCCCAAAACCTCTCCATTGCCTGATGAATAGTACACACACACGCACGCGCACTGTCTCTCTCTCTCTCAACTCTCACATACTGCCTCTCTCTACACATATTGGGGGAAATCTCTGTCCCTCTCTTCCAATGATGACAAATCTACTGTGGCAGTATGTTGCACGAGCAGTGAAAGAAAGGTTACACTTGTTTTACTTTCTTCTTTATGTGATGCAGGCGTCATGGCCTTGGGATACATTGCTGCATTCTCAGAAACGCTTGCCCTCACTGTGATTGCATCCAATGCCCTGCCTCCGCTTCTTGATGCCCTCACTATGGAAATTGAGGACCACATCAAGAGTGCGAGTGCTTGGACGCTTGGACAGGTAGGGAGGCATAGCCCTAACCATGCAAAAACTGTGGCGGAGATGAATGTGCTGCCAGCATTAGTGAACGGGTTTATCGCCAAGACCAGCAGTGAAGACTTGCAAACTAAATGCAAGAAGGCAATCAAGGGCATCTGCGATCGCCTCACCTACTTTCCGGCCCTGGATTCCCTGATGCAAGTAAGTTGGAAACACCCTGCGTGAGAGGGATCAACCACCGTGCTTTTTCTTCAAAGATTACCCTTATGACACTCTCTGGAGACATTAGAATATGCATATATCCCAAAAATCGGAGTGGGTAAAGGATTCATCAGAATAGAAGGTCATAACAAAAAGGATCCCCCAACAATTAGGGGACAGTCATCTCGAAGCAGAGGGGAGGGAGTACCATGAGACAAGCCTTCGAAACAGGCATGAAAAGAGTAAAAATTCAGGAGTTACGTGGGCAAAAATAATCCCGTGGCAAGGCATGTTGAGTTTGTATAGGGAAAGGTTGAAGTCGTCAGCATCTTCCTGAACCACCATGCTTGTGAACCCATGTTGACAGAATCCCACTTGGTGAGCTACTAAATCATAACCATCTCCAGAGGACAGGGTAGTGTTATAGTACCTGTAAATCTCTTACTCTATTGCACCAAAAATGGGAAGCATGTTGTTGGACAGGGGCCGCTGCTGCCGGAAGGCATTCTCAAGTACGTGCTGGCACAGATAGCTAAGGTGGTACTTCATGACAGCGATGCAAAAACCCAGTATGTAACCTCAGGAAGCTTTGAAAAAATGCAGCAGATTTCTGTGGAGGCAGGAAGCGAAATAAAAGAACTCGTAGACAGCATCAACAGTGCCTACCCAATTGAGCTTGTTCACTACTACTCCCCTGGCTATTCAGAAATTCTGTTACAAAAACTCACTGTTGGGAAGTTCTAGTAAAGAATGCTAGATTTTCTGTTGTTATCACAAAGCATTGTCATTGTCCATGTAAAGAATGTAAACTTCGGTTTTCCAACTCCAGTGACCTCATGTCAAATGGTGATCTCAGTCAATACCCCAACGGTCATTCAGGGTTCACTCTGGAGCTTTTGGGTTATCTAATGCAGGTGGCTTGATTTTTATGTTGACAAATAAAAATCAATACATGCCAAATCGATACACAGAATAACCAGGTTTTGTCCATGGTTAACACAAGATTTGTTCATGAATACAGCGTGGTCCTGGGAAATTAGGATTGTTGTTCCAGGCACTCTTTCCATCATATCAGACGCTGCTGGAAAGTGCCTGGAAAGTGTTCCTAACAATGTCACATGGCTGCAGTGGTTTCCAGTCTCTTCTCAAGTTCCTTCAGAGATTTCTAGTGAAAAAAAAACTCAGCACATAACAGATCTGGATGGAAAATGCATCTACATGCCCTTTGGGTCTTTTTGTCTTGAAGAGTAAAGACTTGTGAAGAGTAAAGGCTTCATATTATAGTATAGGAGTTTTTAAGAAAAGGAACTTAGTGAAGGAACTACAACCTACACTTCGTTATTGTGTGTCTGCTTGGCGACCAGTGGTGGCTAAGGGCGATGGCCCATTGCTTCACCTGAAAGATGCAATGGTCTTGATATGAGAGAGAAAGTGGTGAGGGCCACTGCAGGTTGTCCATGACATGTCTTGAACGCAGTCAAGTTGAAGTCTGCTTTTGTAACCACTTTTCGAGTTTGGTATCTGCTCTTTACTTAGTAGTGCTGATGTACAGATTTGCTGAATTCTGTAACATATTCTACTTCCTTGTCCACCTCAATCCTTTGAAGAATGTGTCATACAGCACATGGTTGATTCCCATGGTCTGGTGGTCCAAGATCTTTCCTCCTGTACTGTATGGAGCAGGCAGCTCTGTCCAAGAGGTGAGAACTTAAGCTACTATCACTTGTGACCTACATCACAGGACAGTTTTACAGCAGTGTATAGTGATTTCTTGTACCTTTGTTATTCTTCGCATAGTACAACGGTCATGACGGGAATGTGACAGGGCACAAAAATGTCTTTAGCTTAACTCCAAAAATGGTGCATGAGTCTTTCCTCCAAGAAGAGTGGCAGTGGGACCGAGGAACATAACCCAGTAGAGTCTTACTCCCTTACTGTCAGACTTGGCACCTTAAGGGTGCTTAATCAGATCAAAACTGTGGAGCATTTGTGTACCTCTTTCCTTCACACTCACTCACTCCTCTCTCTCTCTCTCTCTCTCTCTCTCACACAAACACACACACACACACACAACAAACAGGCGACGTCCTGGCGGAAGAGGGTAGAAGAGATTTTCAAGGATCCGAATCTAAGTCCTCAAGCCTTGACCCTCTGGACTAACCTGACTTACAGGCTGAAGATTCAAAGCCATGTCTGTTGCCAGGAATTTGTCTGATGAAAATGAAGCTAAGCAGAAAACTTCCCTGAACCTGTTTCCAGTCTGTGACATGGGTGAGGCCATCATGGATGACCTCAAGAGTTTACCCACTCTCGGCACTAGACTGAAATTGAAACTCAGGGCGGGTAGCCTACCTTTGATCAGCGAACAGACAGAGAGGAAAGGAAAATTGTAAGTGCCCGTTGTGTGGGCAACCTGAAGACAATATCCACTTTCTGATTCATTGTCCTGGGTACTCTCACCATCATCATGGGGTCGGGCAAGCCAAAGCGAAAGCGGAACGGCCCAAAAGATGATGATCCTGGTGAGCCCGATGGGGGCGACGTGTCACCGAGGCGGCCGTTTGAGGAAGCGATGCATGTTTCCGAAAATGAGGCCGCTCAAGAGCTGGAGGAATCTGAGGAGTCGGAGCCTGAGGAATCCCTGAGAGCTCCGACCGACCAACAGATGCCTCCCATGCCGGCAGCCTTTTGGGAAGGGTTGTTGGCGCAATTTGGCGGGACGTTGAAAGACGTGTTGAAGGCGGCTAATGTCACTTCCACTAAGGCAAAGTTTAAGGTGAAGCCTAAGGAACCCGGCACCTTCGAGGGCGTCCGAAATCGGAAGGCACTCAACACCTGGCTCTTGGAGCTAGAGCAGTACTTCCAGGCGGCCAAGTTGAGTGACGAGGATCGGGTGGAAGTGGCTCCCACCTATTTGAGGGGCTATGCTCACCAATGGTGGCAGAAACGCCTTCACGACCAAGGTCCAAGCCCAGAAACCTTGAACTGGAGTGGGTTCAAGGAATTGATGAAGAGGCAGTTTGTGCCCCTCAACGCGTCCTGGCTCGCCCGGGACAAGATGAGGAATTTGAAGCAAACAGATGACATTCGGGGATATGTCCAGGCTTTCAATGTGCTGTTGCTCGAAGTTGCGGACATGGCAGAACCAGAAATGGTCTCAACTTTGTGGCGGGACTGGCCCCATGGGCCAGACGGAAGTTGGAGGAGAAGCCACCTAAGACTTTGAACGAGGGAATTGAGAGGGCGGAATGTTTCTCGGATGTCCCTAAGGGTGAAAGACAAGGCCGTACAAAGCTGAACCACAAGAAGACCCGGCGGGAAGGTGACTCCTTCCGACCGGAAAAGAAATGGGATAGGCCACGCGGCGACAATGGCACGTGGAAATCGAAGGGAGGGCCTTCACAAGTCAAGGCGGCACTCGGTGCTTCGAAAGGAAAAATGGGTGGAACGGCCTATGGCGGACAGAAGGCGACCTTTGATGGAGTGTGTTTCAATTACGGGGAGCCCGGGCACATGGCCAAGAAGTGCACGAAGCCCCGACAATTGAACATGACTCGGGCGACCACAAAGCTGTCAGAAGATACCATCAGTCACTTGGTGGAAGCGGTGGTCGCCAGGACTTGCAAGGTAGGCAAATTTTCTTGTGAGTTGTATCAGGAAACTGGCGCCTTACGTAAAGGGAGTCAGTTATTGTTCGTGGATGGGATAATATCCGGAACTAACGTGTCGTTGTTGGTGGACACAGGAGCGTCGCACGCCTTCATGACACCGGCAACAACACAAAAGCTGGGACTCCCGACAAGTGACGTGGGGGCCTCTATTGAGGTGCGTTCTGCCAAAGGAGAACCGCAATTGGCGACAAGGTTGGCGTTTGATGTTTCTCTTCAACTGGGGAGTTGGGAGGGACGTGAGAACTTCACCATCTGCGAGATCGATGGAGTGGATCTCATTTTGGGGATGACATTTTTGAGTAAATCCGGAGCGGTCATAGATGGCCGCAAGAGAGTAGTCACGCTGCCATGTGGGAATGGTGGCGAGGTCTTACGAGTGTCGGAAACACCCAAACCCGTGGGAGGACGAATAAACCTTCTGTCAGCAAGGGAGTGGGTCGTGGAGGAGGCACACGAGCCCCAGTTTTTGCTCTTCATTAGAGAAGTGAAGGGAGAAGGCGATGGGGAGCCGAGCCCAGATTGGATCAAGGGGATCTTGGAGAAATACCAAGATGTGATGCCGGAGGATTTACCAAGCGGCTTGCCACCGCGAAGAGGAGTTGACCACAAGATTGAGGTGATACCGGGATCGGAACCGCCTGCCAAGGCGCCATACCGGTTGAGCCACAGAGAGTTGGTCGAGCTGAAGACTCAGCTCAAAGATCTAATGTCAAAGGGGTACATCCGGCCGAGTAAGTCACCTTACGGAGCCCCGGTGCTATTCGCAGACAAGAAGGATGGGACACTGCGGATGTGTGTCGATTACAGGGCTTTGAATAAGGTGACTATCAAAAACCGGTATCCTTTGCCAAGGATCGACGACCTTTTCGATCGATTGGCAGGAGCGAAGTATTTCAGCCGGATCGATCTGCGCTTCGGCTATCACCAAATTCGAGTGGCGGAAGGAGATGAGGAGAAGACCGCGTGCAGGACAAGGTATGGTTCATATGAGTTCTTGGTGATGCCTTTTGGACTCACCAACGCTCCCGCGACCTTTAGCACGCTGATGAACAGCCTTTTCCAGGAGTGGTTGGATGACTTTGTGATCGTGTACATCGACGACATCTTGGTGTATTCGAAAACAAAGGAGGAGCACCTGGAACACCTCAAAAGGGTGTTCTAGAAATTGCGGGAAGGGAAGTTGTATGCCAAAGCTTCAAAGTGCAAATTCGGGGTCACAAAAGTGGAGTTCCTGAGGCATGTGATTACACAGGATGGGATCAGAATGGATGACAGGAAGGTTAGGGCAATCTTGGACTGGGAGCCTCCGACTTCGGTCCCGGGAGTGCGATCCTTCCTAGGACTCGCCTCCTATTACCGGAAGTATGTGAGAAATTTTGCCAAGATCGCGGGGCCGCTGTTAGACCTTCTGTGTAAATCCAAAGTCTGGGCATGGAACACCTTTTGTGGCCAAGCTTTTGCTGAATTGAAGCAGCGGATGGCGGAAGCTCCAGTCTTGAAAATCCCGGAGTTCGATCGTCCGTTCGAGGCAATTGGGGGTGTACTGATGCAAGATGGACGTCCAGTGGCTTACAAAAGTAAGAAACTGAATGAAGTGGAGCGACAGTGGCCGACGCACGAGAAAGAGATGAAGGCGGTAGTGCACTGTTTTGAGCTTTGGCGCCACTATGTTGGTTCTAACCCAGTGAAGGTGTTCACGGACAATGTCACGGTGAAGTATTTTGCCACGCAACCCAAGTTGTCCCCAAAACAACTTAGGTGGCAAGATATTTTGGCGGTGTTCGACGTGGATATCCAGTTCAAACCGGGACGGGACAACGTGGTGACTGATGCTTTAAGTAGAAAGCAGCAGCTCCTGTTGGTGTACAGGGGCGAGACGGCGCTCCAAAGGAAGATCCGGAAGGCTTGCCGAAAGGATGAGCTGGCGAAGTCCGTGATGTAGGACTTGAGGATGGGGGTTAAATCGCAGTTCCACTTGCAAAATGGACTGCTCCGGTATAAGCAAAAGCGTCTCTACGTGCCGAAGGGAGGGATCAGAGATAGCCTCTTGAGAGAATGCCATGATAGCCCGCTTGCGGGCCACGGCGGAGCCAAGCGCACTACGACACTCTTGAAGAAAGAGTATTTCTGGCCCAAACTGAGGGAGGAGGCAGAGGAGTATGTCAAGACATGCACCACATGCCAACAAAACCGGAGCGAGTACAAAAAGCAAGCGGGGCTGTTACAACCCTTGCCGATTCCAGAGGGGATTTGGGAAAGCGTCTCAATGGATTTCATGACTGCTATGCCGCTGTCAAAAGGATTCAATGCAATCATGGTGGTGGTGGATAGGTTCAGTAAAATGGGTGATTTCATCCCCACCAAGGAGACGACAACGGCGCAGGAAACAGGGCGACTTTACTTCGCCCACGTCTTAAAGCATCATGGAGTCCCGAAGGATATTGTCTCGGACCGCGATCCAAAGTTTACAAGTAAATTTTGGAGGGCACTTTGGAAGAAGATGGGGACGAGGCTGAAGATGAGCACCACCTTCCGACCTACGACCGACGGCCAAACGGAAAGAGTGAATTCTGTAGTGAAGCAGATCTTGCGGAATTACGTGTCGGCAGACCAAACAGACTGGGTGGAACACTTAGACGCGGCAGAGTTCTGTTATAATAACACATAACACTCCGCAACGGGAGTTTCCCCTTTTGTATTGGTCTATGGAAAAGCACCTCTGGTGCCGACAAGTTGGGCCGCCCAGGACGTTGAGGAACCGGCGGTACTGGAAGAACGCGAGCGTTTGTTGAAGCTCGCAAAGTACAACATTGCCAAAGCTAGGAAACAGTATGAAAGGCAGGCGAATCAGAAACGAAGGGAAGTGAAATTTGAGGCAGGCACGGAGGTCTGGTTGAACATCAAGAATTTCTGACTACCTCCGGAAGTGAGTCCGAAGTTTGTACCTCCGTATGCGGGACCCTTTCGCATCCGGAAGGTTATGAATGAGGATGTGTATGAATTGGAGCTGCCGACAAACAGCAAGGTGCATCCAGTATTCCACGTCTCCCTTTTGAAGCCTTACTTCAAAGATGAAGCGCGTCCGAATCGGCTTCAAGTGTTTGTCAAGTTAAATAAGCACAGTGTGAAAACAACTAGAATAAAGCTAGTTATTTGTATTTAACACTTGGATTTAGGTCAAGTGTTAAATCAGGTGTCAAGTTTAGTTTGATACCTGAACCGCCTTATCTTCACGAGAGCGACAGTCGCGCAGCTCATCTCTCTCGAGTTGAGCCTGCGCAACCGAGCTCCTGCATCTTTTAGGACTGAGTGTGCTTATGATGGGAGTATAGGTTGTTGTGGGGTGGAGTCCCCATAGCTTGGGGTGCCCCTAGCTCGACTTCTGTTTTAACGAGTGATAGCGATGGATTTCATGTTGTTTCTGGTGTGAACAGTGTGTCTCTTAGCTTGTTCTATCACTCGAGAGAGATGAGTTTGCATCTGTGAGTGCAAGATGTGAGCTTAATTAGTTTTTAGCACTTGTGGGTTTTGTGTGAAGATGAGAGAGAAACACGAGGGTGCAATGGCAAGTTAGGCTTCTGTGTGTTGAAAGCGGTAACACGAAAGTGCATGGGTATTCTCCCTTTTACAACGGTCACTGGCTGAGCGGCAGATTGAGAGCCGAGCATGGTGAAACGATCAGCATTATTGTTGTCTCGCAAGGCTGGGATGCAAGCCTTCATTGTCTTGGTGGTTAGAAGCGGAGGTGCAGCTGGTTACGCGAGTAGGTGGACCGTGGTCTTCGACTTCAGCTGCAGAGATAAAAATACCATGCTATAGGTAATTCCTGAGCAGACTGATGGTTTCAGACCTGCACATAGTGAGCAACCAAGGTGTTGGACTGGTTGATGGGCTCATGTCTACAAGTCGTCGTGCCAATGTTATATCGGTACTGATGACAAACGATTTGGTGAAGTTGTTCATGGCATATATCATGGTGTGCAATCAGTAAAGGCCGAGTTGAGAAGTTGGCTGGCTATCGTTGGTTTTCTTGGTCAGCGAGCAGGGACAGGCTGGCATGAAGGCAGATTGTGCCGTCGTTGGCTTTCATGTGGAATAGTTACAGCAGAACCGGTGGGAATATTTGTAGTCAAATAAGATCAACAAGCAAGTGAGGCTTGGTGATTATGCTTGAGGAATTCGATCTTGGACTTGGACGGGTCTGTAATAATTTTTATAAAAAAACGAGCATTGGCCTGTCTCTTGAAGCCCAACATCCGGACCTTACCTTGTCTTTTGATCTTTGATCACATTGACACGGCAGGATTACCCGGCGGTGCCTTAGACGGGTACTTATACCCCAACCAATACTTGGTGGCCCTGGAGACTCTGCTATGCGCAATGCCTTTACCCAAGGTACCAGAGGGATTATTCCTGGCCCTGAGGATGATTTATCCTGCCCCCCATCAGTTGGCAATACCACCCCAACACGAGGAGTGGACGACAGAATTCTTCAATGCCTACTGGCACAACACACAAGGGACCCTTCGGATTTAACTGCTTTTAGGCTAGCAGTGGGGGACATACTACTCGAAGGACTTGCCGAGTACGCAAAGATCGATGCTAGCACAGAGTGCATATAACATTACGTTCTACGGTTCTACTGCCTAATGGAGGTGAAATACGAGCAGCTATGGAGCCACGCTGCCACCTGCCCAAGGCCCCTAAGTATGATAATGACCTCTTCTGGCGAACGCAACGGCAACATATAGAAGTTGCGCAAAGAGAAGACCGGGTGGTCGTGTACCTACCCAGAGGGCTCACGAGGAGCTACGGGAATCCATGAAGGTCAAAACTTTGTTCCAACGAGGGAAAAGTTGTCTAGTTCGTAGGCTAAAGAGGACGCAATCCCTACCCGCGTATCCTACCCTCATGGGGATGACAGAGACGTCATTCAACGGGGCGAGATATAGAGTTAAACAAAGGGTAAAGCAGGTGTTGATGGGGAAGCCACGAATCTCATTCCGCCACAGGATACAAACAACCTTACCCCTAAGACTACATCTTTCAGCAGCACTGCGGTATGTACCAACTTGGACATGTGTACGAACTAGCGGAGGGAGCGAAGATGAGTGCAACGCTCCAGATGATAGTGCGGACGAGTATTTCCCGCTACCCCATGAAACCACCCAAAGTAGCTCAGAGAGTGGATCTAGCCGTAGAAGGTCCATAGAGAAAAGACGAGGAAGACGTCCATGAGGACATGGACAAAAGTAGGAGGGGGATAATGTTAAACTAGAAAATTGACCCTCTGCATTTGTGCAGGAGGGAATGAGGGATGCATCAAGGAGCTCGGCGGAGCCAGAGCAAGGGATCTTTCCGGAGGGCACACCCGAGGGAAGCCCAACGCCCAAGCAGGCCGGATGAGCAGCTACGAGCTGCAACCAGGCAATGAGTTGCGAGGAGGCTACTAGCTCAGCTAGAGCTCAGCAGACGCTACAAGCAGCGGAACCCTTACGAGCCCGACTCAGCTGCGATCATGCCCGGAGCGACGAGGGCCCAAGTCGCTACGAAGGGGGAGAAGACTACAAAGCACGGACTGTTGCGGGAGGCGAAGTACTTTCTTGGGAAAAGACTGGCGCTGCCATCGTCACGCGAGGAGCACGCAAAGGAGAATCTCCGAGAAATCATGAGGAGTTGAGGGCGGAGGACGCGATGCTGGCAGGGAGCAGAGGCAAACATCAGCAGGAGGAGAAGGGGCATTTATTGGGATTATCAAGATTAGGGAGAGAGGGTGGCACACTGCAGGAGATGAAAGAGACAAAATGTGGGGGAGAGCTGTTGCGATTTTGGGAAAGAGAGGGAGGGTATTGCCAGGCAGGCAACAACGGAGGATGTTGTAGCTAGGAAGACAAGAGGGTAGTTTGCAGGCTAAGAGGGGGATAGGGGTACCAGCAATGGGGAATAGGAGGTAGTTAGGCTGTGACAACATACAGCAAAGAGACACCAGACTATGAAACACTTGGGCTGAGCCCCACTGTAATAGGGAGAAACCGGTTGGTTGAGCTCCAGGTTGGAGTTCCTCAAGGAGTAAAGAAGGGTACAAAAGGAGATCTTCAGGAGAATAGTGTGCAGTCAGTCTGTGTCATCTTGTGTGTTTCTTACTGTTTGTTAGGTAGATTTCTTGTATGTTGTCTTGAGTTCGCACTAGAAGCTACCCCCAACGCGGTGCATTGCGACTTCGTGGTGTAGCCACCGGAGGGCAAGGACCCAGAATGAGACCCAATCAGTCCAACAAGGAGGGATATGAGTGAGGAACAACTCGATCAGACCATCATAGCCCTCGTACATTATACCCGAAACGAGCACGATTGTTGGCTCTGTTATATCGGGGCGCTAGGCTATGTTGTAGCCTTGATAGAAAGTAGCAAGAAGCCCGAGGATAACTGCCCCTGCATAGATGAGCTGGACGAGCTCATTCAGAAGGCCCTGGCGCGGTTCTGGCGAGAGGATCAGGGGGGTGGAGTGACAAAGTACTCGTAGCGAGCAGAGGGTAGTGATAGTGGTCGGGATAGGAGCCCATTGGGGTGAAGTTATAACCATTTGTTCTGCGCAGGGGTCCGTTTTTTGGAAAAAATCAAACTTGCCCATTGGGCGCTTAAGGGCTAAGTTGATATTCTCGAGGATAAACTGCTATACAAGTACTCACAAAACAAAAATATCACATGATTGATGTACATATATATGTCGATTCGAGTTCTCTCAGTTTTGACGTTTTGTTTGACAGCTCTCTTCTTTCATGATTTTTTGAAAATGACTACTCATTATTGATGAATTTGCAGGTAGTAATAGAATGGGTTTTGCGAGTAAAATAAATGGTTTCCCGCAGCTCTTAATCCAACTCTAGACCTTCTGCCATTTGGGGCACAGCAAGTCAAGGGTGGGTAGCCAAAAAATTCACTTGTTATTTTGCTCCAGGCTCAATCAATGGAATCTGTAAATTTGCATTGAACAATGAATGGGTGGAGGGTTTGCACTAGACATAAAATGGGAGTTGAATGCACATATGCAAGCCTTGCCAGTATGGTCACCGAAGCTAGCCGGAGAGGCCTCTGGTGGGCCCGCAGTCAAATCTCCATCCCTATTGAGTCCAGTGCTCCCTTGCGCTTCACGTCCCTCTTGGGTCCCATGCTCCCAGTCCCCTACTCCCCAGCTCCCCTATTCTTGGTCCCCACACATCTATGTTACTAATCCCCTATTCTTGGTCCCTTATTTTCAGTCCCCTGCTCCGGGGAGCAAAAACAAGGGAGCAGCAATACAGGCTCGGAAGCAATAACAGAGAAGCATACAAGGAGCGGAAGTAGTAACAAAGGAGCTGGGGAGCAATAACAGGAGAGAAGATTTGTTTTCCTTATGATATTGTGCATGCCGACTCGAAACGTTGATTCTAGCATTGAGCGTCTTTGCAAGAATTTGATGTGTAGTTGCTTTTCCATTTGACAAGTTATCAAGAAGGCGTCACAGAAGAAGATCGCAAAGAGGTCAAGGCTGAAGGCGTTCATTAAGGTTGTGAACTACAATCATATCATGCCAACCAGGTGTGTATTCTCGCCTATTGGCTTTATAGAGCAACCGCCGGGTTTTGCTGATGGAGATGGTGCTGATGAGAGATTCTGGATTTTTCTAGGTACACTTTGGATGTTAACTTGAAGGCAGTTGTGACACCAGAGAAACTGGAAACTACCTCCAAGAAAGTTGAAACTCGCAAAGGAGGGATGCTAGATCGTGAGCGGTGAGCCTGTGCTCACGTGAGCGGTGCTACCCTAAGATTTTGCAAAAAGTTACTGTACGCAATTCCGCGGATGGCACCCATAACCGCGGACACGATGAACTCTGTAGGCATGCCAGTGACAAGGTTATATGAAGAGCACAGTTGCCAAGGATCCAACCAATATTGATAGTGGGCATAATAAAAATTAGTAATTACGGGGAAGGTGGTATAGTGGATGGGTAATTAGGGTTTTTTTAGGGTTTTTTTCCCACGTAGATGCCACTGAATTCTTTTCTTGTTTTTTCGGGTTTCTAGGGTTTTTACCGTTTTCTTAGGGATTCTTAGGGGGGTTTTATTTTCCCTACATATGCCACTCAAAGTGGGATTTTTTTTTAGGGTTTTTAGGGTTTACTTAGGGTTTTTTTTAGTGTGCGGTGCCATTGAAAGAGGTGTGCGGTGCCGCACACCCCTTTTCAGGATTTTCTTTTTTCTTTTTTTGGGATTTTTCAAGGTTTTAAAGGTTTTTAAAGGGTTTTTAGGGTTTTTTTAGGGTTTTCTTTTTTAAGTGTGAGGTGCCACTGAAAGAGGTGTGCGGTGTAGCACACCCCTTTTCAGGGTTTTTTGTTTTTTCATTTTTTGGGGTTTTTAGGGTTTGTTTTTTTTGCGTGCGGTGCCGCTGAAAGAGGTGTGCGGTGCCGCACACCCCTTTTCAGGATTTTGTTTTTTCATTTTTTGGGGTTTTGTTTAGGTATTATAGGTTTTTAAGGGTTTTTTAAGGGTTTTTAGGGTTTTTTTAGGGTATGCATGTATTCATGTCGTTTGCGAGTATTTTTTAGGTTTGAAGTCCGCTTTTAGACTCAGCATCACGATAGAGGGCGGTGCTTGTTGTCATGACAGTTTAACTTGGGGCCGTTCCACTGATGACATGAAACCAAGGCAGTGAACTGGAGGAGCGATTCAAAACTGGCAAGAACCGGTGGTTTTTCTCGAAACTGCGATTTTGAGTTACCCTCGGACCCTTCAAATGTGCGATGGACAGACTATAATTCCGGTTTCTTGATTTTTTTAAACCAGACGTTGTATTGTCCAATTTTTAGATTTAAGGAGGTGTCTGCTTTTTTGGCACTCTTTCTCCCAACGAGGGCCTGAGTAACCCCCTGTTACCCCATGGATCGACTGGACTGGTTGTTGTAAGCTTTACAGTGTAGTTGGAGTTTCTACGATTTGCTAAAAGATCTCGTGACCTGGCATTTGAGGTTGCATGAACTTTTAAGCTGGAAGGTGTCAATTTGGCATTCCATGTTGACTTCTCTTTGCAGAATAGGTGCTTTGATGAGGGGGAAGTCCTACGGAAGCCTCGTCACCTTCACACCAAGGAGCTCATATTGGTGATGCTCTGGGCTTATCACTTTGGATTTGGTGCCTGCAAACTGTGGATGGCCACCAGTTCTTCCCTAGAATCGGGAGCCCTTTCTATACACGAGGGGTTGGTAAGTGCTTTTTCATTTTGTACTAACCTTGTTTTTGCAGGACACTTGTGCTGCATGGGGCAGAGCCATTCATTTGGCTGGAAGTTCAATTCCTCCACAAGTGAGCTATTCTCTTGTCACTGCAATCTCATATGTGTTGGTGGTGGTTGCTGAATTTTAATGTCCTCAAATGTCCATACATGCTAGTGCACACAGTGACAGGCTTCCAGTTTGCATCTTCTTATTGCATGTATCATTCTGGTAGTCATGGCTGTGTTGGTGGGAAGAAGGGGGGTTTGCAGAGGCCGGCCATAGGCACCAGGGGAAATGAGAGGATCACAGAGTCTTGCGATGGGAAGATGGCATTGTTGGTTATTCATTTTATGACTTCATCTGCAGTTCATGAAGGCATTCTCATTGTTTTCTGCTACTATATCGAGACTATTGTGATGCAAAGAAGGTTCAGGTACGACGGAACACGTAAGGCCACTTGGTTGAGGTGGAAGGCATGCACAGATAAGGCCACTTGGTTCAAGGCACTTGGTTCAGCTGCTTGGTTGAGGTTCAAGGCATGCTTATAATGGGGGGCCTTGCTTTGTGCCTACAGAATTCATGGTAATGTGAAGGTGGCAGAACGTGCAGCAAAAAACCTTCTCATTGGGGATCCACAACATGCTGCAACATATGTGTTTGTATCGAAAGTTTGTTCTGCAGCTGGCAGTTGGGAGGTGAGAAAAAACTTAGTTATGTTCCTGCAGCTGAATGCCAATTGAACCTGCATTGGGGGACCTTGCTTTGTGCCTGCAGAATTCATGGTAATGTGGAGGTGGCAGAACGTGCAGCAAAAAGCCTTCTCACTGGGGATCCACAACATGTTGCAACATATGTCATGCTATTGAACGTTTGTTCTATAGCTAGCAGGTGGGATGATACAACAATGTTGAGAAAGATGATGAAGAACAAAGGTGTCAGAAAGGAACAAGGTTGCTGTCGAATTGAGGCAAGAGAAATGCAGGATAAGCAGGGCCATGGGATTCCCCTGAAGTCAAATTTTTGAAGGGCAAGCCCAGCTTCGCAATGTGATTAGCCAACAGCAGAACCGATACTCAGCTTCTTGTTTAAGATAGAACCGAGCTATTGGTACCACAACAACCTGATTTAGAACCAGCAGGGCTTATTACTGAGGCCTCCATACATGACTATGTTAAGTAGGTGGACACACTCGATTCTCTGTTGTAACTAAGCATGATCAATGGGTGTTTTACTACCATGGATGGCCACAATGGAGTAGAGACAATATTAGAAGTTGCAGACTTGCTGTAAAAGCCCAATCAAAATTTGAGTTGTCATGATTTCCATCGAAAAAAGTCATGGTTTGCTGTCTTTTTGCTGTTTGTAAGTTACATGCAGCATGTGGTTGTTTTGCGCTATTGGGTGAAGGTACTGCCGGTCTTTTCATGCTTGTAGCCCATAGTTTCTAGTTGTGTTGCTAAAAAACAAACAACAAACAACAAACAAAAAAATAAATGCCGAGAGGAAAAACAAAGTACGTTGGCCATACATCAAAGGGAAGCATAACGGTAGCACACGGCGTAGGTACAAGTTTGAACCCCAGTTCGCAGGGATACTATCGAGGCACCCTACTATCAAGTCATGCTTCATCTTACAAATGTAGAGCTCTTTTTAACCTTTTGAACAGTACTATGTAAGAAACAATGAAGACTCTGATAAAAGCTTTTTGATTTCCAGGGCCATAAAGCGTGAGCACAACCCTCAATATAAACCAGTAGTGGGTTCGAACCCTACAACATCAACGATACGCATGACATGAAGAACCGTCAGACCACCCATCGACTTTGGCATATAGGCATGTTATTAATTTTTTAACATTGTTATTTCAGTCGTAGTGAGAAATTAGTATTGTTCAAGATACCATATTTTTTGGTATTGAGCCATTCTTGCTGAGTCATAGTAAATCCTTTCACTGTTATTTAACAACAATTCTATGCATTTAATACATATATATAATTGCAGGTATCAATGTCTACAAAACCAAAACACCAAGTAGACAAACATTTGATAGTGGTAGTAAATATTACCATTCGTCTGGTTTGAACACTTGTTAGTGAAGTTATAGTAGAAACTTTCAGTGTGAGTTGTTGAAATTGAAATGTATATTACAAAATATTTTTTCCTAATTACAGCTGTCAATGTTTGACTTATGGTGGTAGAATAAAAGACTCTGTAGTGAAACGTTTGATAGTTGTAGTGAATTCTTTTACTAATATCAGCACATTTCACTACGTGGTGCTAGAAATAGTGAAAAGTGGGGCATAGTGTGAAACTCATAGTGAAATACCGATGGTGCTGAAAACCATAGAGTGTTGTAGTGATGAGTGCGAATCTTTGCCCCACAAAACCACCCAATGAAACCCTGGGGGGCGGGTCTAGTCGCAGTAGGTCACAGAGAAAAGGGAAGAAAGACGTCCATGAGGACGTGGACGAAAGTAAGAGGGGGATAATGTTAGACTAGAAAACTGACCCTCTGCACTTGTGCGAGAGGGAGGGAGGGATGCATCGAGGAGCTTGGCGGAGCCAAAGCAAGAGAACTCGCCGAAGCGCACACCCAAGGGAAGCCCAATGCCCAAGTAGGGATGAGCAGCTACGAGCTACAACCGAGCAATGAGCTGCGAGGAGGCTACGAGCTCAACAGACGCTATGAGCAGCGGAACTCTTACGAGTCCAACTCCAGCTACGACCATGCCTGGAGCAACAAGGGCCCAAGTCACTACGAAGGGAGAAGAGAATAGCACACAGAGGAAAAGAGAGAGAGCCAAGTGTGCAGGCGGAGGAGTTGCGATTTTGGGACAGAGAGCATGAGTGGGCAAGTGAGAAAGGAGGGCGCAACGGCCTGAGGAAGGGATGAAGGTAGTTCACAGGATAAGAGGGGGATAGGGGTATCAGCAATGGGGAATAGGAGGTAGTCAGGCTGTGACAGTATACAATAGAGAGACACCAGACTAGGAAACACTTGGGCTAAGCCCCCCTGTAATATGAAAGATCAGTTGGTTGGGCGCTCTGGATTGGAGTTGCTTCAGGAGTAAAGAGGGACACGAAGGGAGATCTTCAGGAGATAAGTGTGCAGTCATTCTGTGTCATTTTGTGTGTTTCTTGTTGTTCGTTAGGTAGGTACTTGGTTGTTGTCTTTCAAGAGTTCGCAGCTACCCCTAGCACGCTGCATTGCGGCTTGGTGTTGTAGCCACCAGAGGGCAAGTACCCGGAATGACAACCAATCAGTCCAACAAGGAGGGAGATGAGTGAGAAACAACTCGATCAGTCCATCATAGCCCTCGTACATTACACCCGAAATGAGCACGATTGTTGGCTCTATTATATCGGAACACTAGGCTATGTCGTAGCCCTCATAGAAAGTAGCAAGAAGTCAAGGATAACCGCCCTTGTATAGCTGAGCTAGACAAGCTCATTCAGAGGGCCCTAGCGCGATTATGGCGAGATGATCAGGGGGTGGAGTGACGGAGTACTCGTAGCAAGCAGAGAGCAGTGATAGTGGTCGGGGATAGGAACCCGTTGGGGTCTGGTTGGGCAAGCAAGTTATGCGTTAATCAGCGACTGGGACATCATTCGGAGCTCCGATCTTGCTCTGAAGCCCCCTGGAGAGTCTGAGTTGGTGCGCTGGCCTTTGCCTTTCCGCCTGCCCTTCCCAACATTGCCCTCTGCACTTTGCTGCGACCTAGAGGTGACAACGCGGTTGCACAGGACCCTCTGCAACGGCCGGAACTCCTGAAAATCAGGGTCGTCCTCTTCCCGATGCTCCATGGATGTTTTGCCTTCTCATCACAATTCGACACAGACTTCTGCGTGGACTATGCTCAGAAAGGAGGAGCAGAGCGCGAACGAGAACGTAGGGGCTGAGCGGGCAGAAGCGGGAGGGATTCCAATTCAGCACAGACTTGTGCCTCAACAACGACGGAATGGAGCCCGGAAAGCAGGAGTAGAAGGGGAAGGAGAATGCAAGAAGAAGAATGCAAAAAGGGTTGTGGGCTAGTGGTGGCGACGAGGGTAGCTATTTCATGAGCATGAGCGGCATGAGCGGAGTAGTAAGACAATCGGTTTTCATGAGCAGAAGCTCAAAATTTAGATTTTTTTTTTTTTAATGGAATGTGTCAGAAAATATATATATATATATATTCATTTTGTGAAACTGAGATTGAAGTTTTGGGAGCCGTGCTCATGAAATTTTCTCTTGCGCTCATGGAAAATGCGAGCGCCATCTGTAAAAATGGCTCCGAATTTCGCGGTAATAGGTGCCTCCGGCGAAAAATGGTGCCGAATTTCGTGGCTATAGGTCCCCGGCATTCAAGTACGTTGGCCCAAAAATTGGAAATGCGGCGCCAAATTTCGGAAGATGGTGCCTACGACTGCACAGATATTGGGCAGTTTTTGGCCACAACTAGAAATTCGGCGCCATTTTTCCAGACATGGTTCCCAGACATGCTAGGACTTAGCCAGTTTTTGGCCCAAAATCGGGAAATTCGGCGCCATATTTCGAGAAATGGCCCCCACAACTGCTAGTATTGGAACTCGGTTTTTTGGGAAGATCTGCAAATTCATCTTGCCGCCATCTTATTATGGATTCTGTTTCGACATTGAACTGCCAGTGGACCTCAATGGATATCCAGAAGTCCATAATGTGTTTGAATGAGACATTGCTTGAATATTGCAGGTCTCGTTCTTGGAGTTTTGGGGTGGATTTCATTACATGCAAAACAAAGTCTAATGCATAAAAATGCAATTGAAAATATCCAAATGGTGGATTTCCTTTGCCCCATCAATGATTTCTGGAATCCTTGCCGAGAAGTTTGTGCAACTCGTTCGAGCTCAACGTTGGTGCATGAACAAAGTCATCAATACTCAAGTTCATCCTCAGCCTCTTCAGGTAAATGTAATATAGATGCTTGCACGGATAATACTTCATCCCCTTCTTTGCTGCCATCAACGAAAAGTCCGGACAATTGCAGGTCGGCTCCACACTGATTGTAATTGTGTATGCATCGTCGCGTACAGCTGAGCCAGCCGTTGCCATCTGATAAACATGCCCAAGGCCAGGTGCGGGTACGTCCCCGGAGCTCTGAATAGTACAAGCCATCCCAAGAGCATTGGCAATCCGAGTCTCATTTCAACTTGTTGGGAGGGTGTCGTCTTTTCACTCTTCCGAATCGCATTGTGGGATATGCATAATTGTCCAATCCGTCTCTATTGGACCTCGCAGTTTGCAATGGCTGGGTCTGAGGAACTGGAAATGGGTGGGCCGGGACGTCTGTGCGTTGCACCATTTGAAATCCTGCTGCAGAAAGAGCATCCACCTCATTCTGAGAGAGGTTGCCACCCGGTGCAACAGGCTAGATGCCGGGAGGCTTCGGCATTCCCTGGATGCCGTACTTGGGCTTGCCAGATACACAAGTCATTATGTCGTGCCTACAGAACCAAAACGTCCGCGTTGTGGCGTGAGAAAATCTGGGAGTCATAAATCTGCCGGTGAAACAAGGTGCAGGTACAACACCGTGTGGGTTCCTCCGAATCTTCTCACCGTAGCGTGCTCTCATATCCACCCGGATGGCGCAACACTTCTCTCAAAATGCCGGCATTGTCCTTGCAATTCTCCAGTGTGACTCCGACACTATTGTCTCAACAATGGATATGTTGTACTGCGTGACGACAGATGGCTCGTTATGCTCCTCGGGCACGTGCCCTGTGCTCAAAAGAGATGGCGATCTTGAACGTGCAGGGCTTGCGGTCCTGGACGAGACGTCCTCAGGCAACATTACGAGACCACGAGGTAGCGTGCAAATATTCTTGTCAGCTCGCCAGGAATCCTCTTCTCCGCCAGGTGGCTCGTCAAGTCGTCGTCTCACTGGAAGGGTGTGAACATCTCTTTCCAAGTGTTGGCCTCTTCGAAGAAATGACGTGTCTCGAAGGCCCTCTCGCAAGGCTGCTACCCACTTCCGAGGATTCTTGGATCTGGAGGCAGTCCGCATCAACATTTCCTGCCTGTCCGGCCCCAAGCCCCATTGTTTCCCTTTCAAGAACTCGTTGTACCTGGATTGCTGCATAATTGACCTCACAATGTCCTCCATTGTGGCAGTGAGGATGTCCACCAGATGCGCCGCAGAGAAGGCACGCGGCCATGAAGAATGTACTGATTCGGCCATGTTTGTTGTCGGCATGTCGGTGTCAGAGTCCAGACACATTTCCTGCATATGCACATTCTCAGGTTAGAAGCAAGTTACAAATCATGCCTACCATAATATTGAATGGGACATGAAATCGTCCTACTCACCTCTGCATATAGTCGCCGAACTGAAGGAAACGATAATGCCACCATGCAAGCCAACTGACCATTGCTCCCTCGTCTGATTTCTTTATAGCACCTGACGTTGTCCACCAAGCCCGTATACATGCAAATTCTGTCTCAGCAAAATCCAAGGTGGGAGCACGCTTCCACGCAAGACACATGGAACGGTGGTCCTCTCTGAATTTTGGCGCCACGAGCCTAGTTGGGTATTGCGACAAGCTCTGCAGAAAATGGAACCCACAAGATCTCTCTTTGCCTTCCATTAGAAGATTCGGGTCTTCCCCGTACACCCTTCGGACTGCAGCCCAATTTGCTTGTGCATTGTCCGCCATGAAACCACGGAAATTCGGCGGGAGCAATCCTACCCTGGCCATCTGTTTGTTTATTCCCTGCCAAAGAAGCATCTCTGATTGTGTGTCCTCCCCTTTCATCTCACAAATAGCAATTGTCATTAGCATCTTGATTCTTGCAGTGGGGGTCGTAGACATGTGCACCCATTGTCACCCACTTGTGGTTTGTAATGCGCTTGATATGGTCGAACATGACCCAACTATTTGACAAGTCTCCACTCGTCATCCGGTGGACCAGATCCACGCCGCTGCCAGGCCCACACGTCAACATTTTGAGTACGAAACAACAATCTGCCTCAGTCTCTTGTCCTGGAAACCGACTTCCATGAATGTAGTCATATCCACATCGTCACTTCACCTCCAGAATGGATTGCATATCCGAGCCTCGCCCAATTTTCTGTTTGCAGGAGACAATGTGGTTTCGGACATTCGGTGAACAGATGTGGGACACAGACTCCAGCAATGCCTCCATTTCCTTCTCATCGAGAGGAACTTTGTCGGAGCCATCTTCCGACATTATTCTGCCCAATGCCATCTTATGGGCGGCTTGCAGCTGTATCTGTTTCGGTTTGGCACCAGATCTCAACTTAACCTCCTCCTGAATGAGCTACTCTGCCTCCTGGGCAGCCTCCTGCGAGTTCCCCCTCGCCAATTTGTGACAATGCACACCAACGTGTATGCAAGCTCGTGTGAGGTCAGGCAAAAAATGGCACACATAGTACTGCTTGGCATTACAAACAGACATGCAATGCAGTGGTTCTTTGCAATGTGCGCACTTAAATGTGGAGTTTGGAACCTTTTCTTGAGCTCAAAATGGTTGATGAGATGTGCCTGTCCAATCCGTCTCGTTCCTGTGACCTTTGGATTTAAAGTGGAAGCAAGTTGGGGAGAAACACCGCAGCACGCCCGCACACAGAACGTAGCGCACCCGCACACCATCGAGCATCTCCATGCTGGTGGTTCCGGTGACACACCAAGGATGACCGTCATGTTTCCTATCCATATCTGTCAACATTCCGGACGCCCTAGAATTGTCCGTTCGAGGAGGGAACTCAAAAAAGATATTGCCGTCGACGTATGCGGGAAGGTGTATCACAGATTTGATTGTGAACTTGCTATAGTCCAGCGCAGTCAGCTCGGAGCGGTGTCCCTCCGTGTGCTGCCCTCGCAGAATATCAAGAATGGATCGAGTTGTTGAGCTCGTAGTGGGAATATGACTCCCTCATCCGCTGATGTCCATTGAGGACTTGCTTGATCTCCAGGATGATATTGGAACTTCCATGACCTCATCTGAGTCCGACAGGTTGTGAACAACCTGGTTCTCGCTCATCTTCATTGATTGGGGAGTCTTTGGATTAACTTCGTTGATTTGAGGTACCAACTCTCAGATTTGCGGATTCTTTCGTGGAAGGCGGCAGGAAAGAAGACGCATTTGGCAGGCAAATGAAGTCCCCAACAGCCATGTATATGACGTTGTCCAATGGTGGAACTCGCCATTCCCTGCCATTGCCGAAATCATCGTGGAGCACAACCATACTTTCGAGTACAACTCCATTTGAATCCTTCCTTTCCTCCTCCAGGAATACCGACCCCGGTTTCAGGTGGTATCAGACGCAGGGATATTTCTCCATAACCCGACAAATTCCCCCTGAGCATCAGAATGTAGCTCTGTGCTCGTGAGGAGGGCAGTACACTATAGCGCTCGAGTTTTCAGCCATGGGAGATGTGCACAGAAGACTGCGCGCAAGGCGGTCGGGCAAGCGCCCTGGGAGAAGGGGGGATGCAGCGAGGCAAAGCAATGCATGGCCGATCTGGAGGAGCAAGGAAGCCTATTCACGAATCCGGCGAGCCCACACTCCTAAAAATCCACTGTCAGAGTTTTCATGAACCTTGTCTCCGAGATGCGGCCCCTGGCCTTTGCGCAATAACTGCCAACGGTATGCAGTCAGAAGGTTGAAGACTTGTGCAGGTGCCCTATGCAAACCAATATTTGCGGCGTCTGACGAGAAGCGTGGGGGGGGGGGGGGGAGCGTGCAAGCACCTTCCCGATGGACAGAGGGAATTGAAAGAGATGTGGCGTTCCAGAGGGTCAGATTACAAGCTTGAGTGTTGGACCCTCTCAGGGAAAAGTCAACATTCAACAAAATTTGGCATTGCACAAAAAGTGGAACTTTGGTTCAAAGGAAAACAATTATTCGTATAATGAACTGTGACAAGTATGCATGCCCTCACAAGCCGAGGTAAGCCAAAAGTATGCATGCAATCCATGCTCAGCTAAGTTGGGAATTTGCTGCCGTGTTGCACTGTTGTCACCAAGAAGCTCGAACCTCGATTGGCCTCTCAACAAGCTCATGACTGACAGGTTGTCGGTAGGTGAAGACAATGGATGCAACCCACTCCCCTTTGGTGTAGTGGACAACGGTGTCATGTCCTCCGATATATGCACCATCGTAAATGGAGATCTTTGCTGTGGAGACTCTATGTCCATAGGACCCATCCTCGTAGCTAGGTGTGTACTTTGAATGAGCGGTGAGCATGAGCATGAGCACAGATTAGCATGAGTAGAGCAAATATCAGGGAATATTCCTCAAATTTAGGCTTTCCCAACGTAATTTCCAATGCTTTAGAAGTCCAAAACGGGCAGGTGCTCCATCACTATGTGCCCCATACCCTGGGTTCGGTTATACAAAAAGTAGGTTCGACAGTTGCTGAACCTACATAGTCGTTGCCGATTACAGGTCATCACAGAGGTATGGGGGCTCATAGCCATGGGAATAGGGGCGGGGGTATAAGGCCGCGGGTATAGGTACCGTTATGAACAAATGTATGCAATTCATGCAAGCCCTGCCCTCTAGTAATTATGAATAGATAGTTTAAATCTGGAAGATGACACAGTGTTAATTAACAAATATTGCGGTAACAGGATTTGAGCCCTGAATCACCCGGGTGGCATGTAGGGTAATATCCTCATTTATGGCATGCACAAGAAGTTGAGCTGCAGACATTAAGACCATGAAATAGATCATCCACGGGATGTCATCCATTAGCAATATGGACAAAATATACGCAGGGCAAGTGCCACAATCGAAGAGAGAGAGAGAGAGATGACTCCGGCCGAGGCCGGCGTAACTAAGAGCCACTTTGCCTTGCAGCTACTGCCCCCTTTTGGGGGTGGGCCCGGTAAAATTAGCGGGTGCCCGGAGGGCACCCCGTAACCATAAGGGAAGAAGGCAGCTGGGAGGTACCCCAGAGGGGCCCCTGGGTGTTTTGAGAAATCAAGAGGTCTATGCGATATGGTGTTCAAGCTGCCTTTTGTTGGTGATGATAGCAGTGAGGGAGCGCAACGCAGCCAGATGGATAGCTTTGAAGCATTTGTGTATAGGAGACATAGGTATTTTGAGATTAGTGTGAAGAGTAGAGAGACTAGCATTGTGGATGCCTCCTCTGGTGCCGGCAGTAAGGACCGTGAGGGGTCCTGTGGACTAGCCACGCCGGCGGATGGCTAGAATGAGTGGGGCGTATTTTTGGCGTTTTTCCAAAGTGGAGGTGTCGGGATAGCGGTCATTGCAATATGGAAATTCAATAAAGTGTATGGTGAGGTTGGGGGATGGGGAACTAGGCGGGGGTGCGCTAATGGGCAGCCCGTGGACTAGAAGAATGTCTAGGCAGAGTCTGGCAGGGCAAGTACATGGTGAAGGCGGTCGGCATGTACATGGCAGAAGCCAGTGAGGTACCGTGTGGTCAGGGGGCCTTCCCTGGTAAATGCCGACATTGATAAGTGAGAACCAGCATGTTTTAGGGCGGCGGAGGTGTAGCTTATGGATGTGCCAAACAGTGTGGTTGTGTCGAGTGACACGAAGGCCATGGATGACGGGGTGTGTGCATTTGTCGCGCGGCTTTTACTCACCCATCCCTTCGCTATCCGAGGCGGAAACTCCAAGATAGAAGAGTTGGAAATCTCTAAGTACTCAGCCCGCAGAAACAATCAGTCATGACCAGCTAGTGTATCATGGGGGTGTTTCCTATTTGTTTCCTTTTCCGCATTCATCTTAGCTACCTTACCATTGATAATTAAGTATCAGTTTGCTTCATCAATTTATCGGTTTCCTTAACTCCTCCATTCAATCCACAGCTTCACTCAGATCTCTCTACACAGTGTGATTGTATCGTATAAGTATCAGATTATGATTTATCAGGTATCAGGCCGAAGCCATTGTGTCTCTATTCTCCTCTACAATATCCCTACAGCTTTGCATATAACAAGCATCTACTAATCCTCTTTCCTCCTTCATCGTGCTCACCGACTTCCGCTCCCGTCTCACTCCGAAATCCTCATCCCCCGAATCATAATCATTCTTTCTTCATTCCCCGTTTTTCCCTTTATCCTCCTATCCGCGGTTCTAACCGTTTCCCTCTCTAACCGTCGTATGTGAATTAACATGTTCCCTTCACAGGTGTTGTTCCCCACAGTCGTTCCTGTCCTACTCTTTATTCCCTATTATCGTGACAGCTGTGTCAAGCGGTGACTGGCTGTGTTTTGGCTGTGTCGGGCTGTGACTGGCTGTGTGGCTGTGCCGGGCTGTGACTGGCTGTGTGGGCTGTGTCTGCTGTGACGACTGTGACGGCTATGTGGGCTGTGTGGGCTGTGACGACTGTGACGGGCTGTGTGGGCGCTGTGACGGCTGTGTGGGCTGTGTGGGCTGTGACGACTGTGACGGGCTGTGTGGGCTGTGTGGGCTGTGACGACTGTGACGGGCTGTGTTGGCTGTGTGGGCTGTGACGGCTGTGTGGGCTGTGACGACTGTGACGGGCTGTGTTGGCTGTGTGGGCTGTGACTGCTGTGTCGGCTGTGTGGGCTATGTAACCCCCTCTACAGTGCGCTGCTGTCACCCCTAGGTTCCTGTTTGTCTCAGTCTGTGCAAAAATTAAGGGTACCCTACAGATCCCGTATAAGTGTCTAAGTCCCCTACAGTCCTCTAAACATTTACCCCTTCCTCCCTCAAAAAGCCGTGTCCTCACGGTTTACTGTTTCTGAGTAGCAACCCTTTGTGAGTGAGCACCTTGTTGACGTTGAGAGTTTCGTGGCGGGCTGTGTGTACGAGCCCGAGGTCTGTCTCTGGTTGACGGAGATGGTTGATCATTACCTAGATAAGTGAGGCCTTCTGGAGGCTGATATCGAGGTAATCTTTCCGGCATAGGAGATCCCCTTTGTTTCTTCTCTTCCATCTGAATTGCATAGTCTTCTCCCATGTCAAAAGAATTCTGTGAAGAAACAGTTGTATCAGAATCCTCATCGCCTCTCAGGTGTTTTAATTTTCGAACTTTTTGTGGAATCATCTGGGGCATACAATGCTGTCCTACCATGTCTGGAAGTTTGCATTTTACAACCTGGTGTAACCGTTGAACAGCAAAATTGGTGTAGACACTGAGCTCCTTGTCTGTCCAGATGAGTGGGGTACCAATTACTGGTGCAGCGTGCAAGTATTTCCATGCGATATGTCCCTTATAGAAAATGTCATCAAGTCCGAATTTCTGTGTTGACAAATTGTTGCAGGCTGCTTGAAACCATGAACGAATTTGAGAATCCTTCTGTATCATAACTTTTGGGTCATATAGGTACATATGAGGTGGCACCGAAGGTAATACCCAATGATCTCCACTGGAGTAACTTTGAAAGCGTGCTTGCATCTTTTGTTGATTGGTCAAGCATAGTTGTAAATGTAGCGCATTGTATCGCCATCCTGTTATGCACTGTCTGTAACTCCGTATGTAGTGCATTCAGTTCTTGCAACTTGCTTTCATGCTGCACCTGCATTTGGTATAGCTGTTGCTTATGTGCTTCGTGCAACTGGTCTTGCGCGAGGCCTGCCTCAATCAATTGTTGCTTGGCCAATTGTAAAGCCATTTCTGTATTGGCCAAGTCCTGCTTCATCTTGAGAGTGACCTCTTCATCGACCTTGTTTGCACACTCAGTGGCAAGTCGAGCCTCAAACTCCTTCCTGAGTTCTTCTTTCAAGGCTGTCAATTGGGTAATTGGAACATGGGTTTTGACATAAGTCCCCAACAAATTAAGTGTCCTGCCTATGGAACTCATCAGCATTGCCTGTTGAGGGTCATCATGGTGAGGTTGCTGCTGTTCCTCCTGATCTTCAACAGTATGATGTCTCACTAACCATTCAGACCATTGTCCCACCGGATTTTTCTTCCTGAACTACTTCATTTATGACCGGTGCTACAGTGTCATGGCCTTCCGCCTGTGGTACCTCCGACACAGGTGTGTGCATTATATGTACCTCAGGATTTCTCTTGGGCAACTGTTGCACCTCTGGGATTTCTGTCTGCTTGACCAGACCAGAATATTCATAGAGAAGGTCCCCTTTCTCTATTTCTGCCACTATCTGTTCTGTAGTTGGAATATCTATCCCTTCACTTTCCAAATCAATTATTTCGGGTTGAGCTGCATGGATAACTTGTGACCTTGTGACAAGTCGTTCAAGTGGCTGTGTTGGTTGTGATGCAGAAGTAACTTCTTCCTCCCTCTCTGAAGGTCCTGCTTCCAGTAATAACATTCTTTTGTGCTGCTGTGCCCCTTCCTGGTCATGAGCTTGGGAAACATCATCATGCGGAATCCGTGAAGCCAGTGGATCCGCCACTACAGTCTTTTCCCTTCTCTGCCTCTTAGTCTTGGGTTGTGCTGCTAGTCCACCCTCACTGTGTGAAGAGCCTTGGTCTTCCATTGCAGTTGTTTCTGGCTCAAACACTCCCATTTCCTTCCTTTCTTGTGCATTAAGTATGCGAGAATCAAGGATTATTTGAGCAATGATTGGGCCAGACACTATGATAGGAGATTTTGCGGTAGTACCTTGTAATCTTTTCATCTCCTCTACCAGTGCGTTGTACATTATGTCCGCCCATGGTACCTCTTGTCCCTTCAAGCCTTTGAGGATTTCCTCTGTGAAGGATCTGCTCAAATATTGTTGGTTCTGTTTCAGGGCAATCAGAACGTTCAATACTTGGCCTATGTCTTTTAACCCTGGGTACACAGCTTTGGTACAAGCATAACCCTGAGTTTTAAAGAAACTCCCTTCTTGGAATAAATCCCCTATTTGCAGTCTTTCCCTGTGTTCCTCCACATACACATGACCTGCTGGCAATCGAAACAATTGCTGGAGGTATAGGGGAGTAATCATTAATTCAACTCCCTTCACCGTTGTTGTTCCTGTCTTTGGCTCAAAGTTCTGCAAAAATTATAACATGTACTGTCTATGGTGTAGTGTCCAATCCATGCTTTGCAATCCTTCCAATCTCAGCTCCTTCAGTATCTTTATCGCCTGTGGGGTAGCCATCGTTTGTTTCTGCAGAATTGTGGTGCTCTTCACCCTGATTTCCTCCATTCCTCTCACTCTCTTCATCTTAGACTCACAGAACTGCTTTGGCTGTAACAACTGCAGGAATGCCTGTAGTGCACAAAGCAGAAACGTATGGTTGCCGCAGAAAGCTATGGGTAATCTCTTGTAAGCCTGCGGGGCTTGCAAGCATTGTTCAAGAGAAAAGCTCTGCTCTTTCGTTTCGTGTCTCTGCCATTGCGTAAGTAATATTGCGAGCGTATAGTCTGTTAGTTCCTCCATAGTTTCCAAGTTATAGCATTTATGGCCTGTCCTGTCGAGACGCCCGTTACTCAGAACGACGCCGCCTCTTGCGCTCAATTTCCCTCCATTTTCTTGATCATTTCTCTGGTTTTCTATTGGCTGTATCCGCTGTGACTGGATTTTAACTTTTATCTTCTTTAGTGGACTTTCCCTGTTGGATAGTCCACTAGGATCACACATGCGACATGAATTCAGTTTTTCTGTACTTGCCGTTCGTTCTGTTTCCCTTTTTCCGTATTCATTAATGGGCCCGCCTTTCATCCCATTTGACGGCCGTTCTTTTCCTCTTTCTTTTTGACACCTGTCCTTGCACTTCATTCTCTGCTGTGTGTCGCACCCTCACCTCCACGTGTCTATTTTTAAAGTAATTTCCGTTTCCTCTTCCGTCATCCATTTTCCTGAAGTTATTATGTGTCCACTTGCCACTGATTCTATGGATGGTGTAACTTTAGTAGGCTGTGTTGAGCTGTGACAGGCTGTGTCATACTGTGTTACCCTGTGATAGGCTGTGTTGCACTGTGGTAAGCTGTGATAGGCTGTGACACGCTGCGGTAGGTTGTGATAGGCTGTGTTGCGCCTTGCTGGGTTGTGGTTGGCTGTGTCACGTCGTGACGGGCTGTGGTAGGCTGTGTTGCGCCTTGCTGGGCTGTGGTTGGCTGTGTCACGTCGTGATGGGCTGTGATAGGCTGTGTCACGCCGTGATGGGCTGTGATAGGCTGTGTCACGCCGTGATGGGCTGTGATAGGCTGTGTCACGTTTGTTTTGCCCACCCCGGTCATATATACTGGGCCTAGCGACAAGTGTTCCATACTCCGTTCGTAACACTGGTGCAGCCCGTGACTGCTCTTGCGGTTCAACATGCAAATCATGCTGCAGGGGTTTGTCATGGATACCACTGTACCCCTTCAACTTATTTGCATTGACTCTTCCCAGCATTTCTTTGTTAATGGTTTGTAACATGGCTGTGTTGTTATCATACATCTTTTGTATGACATAAGGTCCTTTCCATGGTGATTTAAGCTTAGAAGCTTGAATCTTTCCTTTCTTCTGCAACCATAGAACCAAATCCCCCGTCTTAAAAGTCTTTAATTTGCCTTCATCAAACTGTTCCTTTCGCTTCATCTAATTCTGGTCATATTATCAGCTGCATCAGCACGTACTTCTTCCACATGGTATAATTCATGTTTCCTGACCTTGATGGAGTCTTGCAATTCCATTCTTTTTCCCCACTCCGTTCTCATGGTAGGTAACAGGAATTCCACTGGAAGTAAGGCTTCCATACCATAAACTAATTGGAATGGTGTATACTTTGTGGTGACTTTATACGAAGTCCTGTATGACCATAAAGCTGTCAGCAGCTTTGTATCCCAATCCGTTCTGTTTGCATTGACTATCTTAGCCAAGATAGTACATAGTATTTTGTTGGTAGCCTCTGCCTGTCCATTACCCTGTGGGTAATATGTTGTACTCTTTCTATGCACAATCATAAACTCTTTAGTCAATAACTCAATGGTCTCATTCATGAAGTGACTTCCTTGATCACTGATAAATTCTAAGGGACATCCAAATCGTGTAAGTATGTTCTCGTACAGGAACCTTGCTGTGGACTTGGCTGTGTTGTCCCTCAAAGCTTTAGCTTCCACCCACTTTGTAGTATAATCAGTGGCTGTAATTATGTACCTGTTTCGTGTATTCTTGGATGGTGGATTAATTGGTCCAACAAAGTCTAGTCCCCATTTCTGAAATGGTTCCGTAGGCATTGTAGGATGCAAGGCCATTCTTCCAGATCTCTGCAAAGGTCCTAGCCTCTGACATTCATCACACTTCTGACAATACTCATGTACATCTTTGAACAAAGTAGGCCACCAGTATCCTGCGAGTAGTATCTTTCTACTGGTAGTCTCTTCTCCAAAATGACCTCCAGCCACTCCTTTATGAACTTCCTCCAAGACTTTATTTACTTCATGGTGGTACAAGCATCGTTTTAGTACTCCATCAGGTCCTAACTTATACATTCTGCTTCCTACCATAGTATAAGGTAAAGCTCTGATAGCAATTCTCTTCCTCTGCTCCTTACCATAACTAGGTGGGCACTGACCATGAGCAAGGTAGTATCTGATTGGCCACTGCCAATCTAACCATTCATCTGCACTTCCTTGCACCTCCATTACAAATAAACTCGCATCAGGTAACTGATCGTCCACTCCTGTGGCGGCCTCTCCTGTTGTTAGTCGTGACAAATGATCTGCCACAAGATGCAAACGGCCAGGCTTGTAAATAACCTCGAACTCAAACTCATGCAAGATTATTAACCACCTCGCTATCCTTCCACTTATCAAAGGTTTGTTCACCAGATATATCAGAGCCTGGTGATCCACATAAAACATAAACTTTCTTCCCAATAGGTAATGCCTGAATTTCTTCACTGCATAGATCATTGCCAATGCTTCTCTTTCCGTTGTGCTATAGTTCCTCTCAGCACTGTTCATCAACCGGCTAGCATAGTACACAGGTGAATCTATATTCCCTGTAACATTCTGGGCTAACACCGCTCCCAACGCTTCTCCTGATGCATCGCAGTGAACATGAAATACTACATGCCAGTGAGGGTTAATCAGCACAGGTGTAGTTGTTACTGACAGTGTAAGTTCCTCAAACGCCTGTTGACATTCAGCTGTCCATGCAAACACTGCATCTTTCTTCAGAAGCTTGCTCAATGGTGCTGCTATTTGTGCATACCTTTTGACAAATCTTCTGTAATAACTGGTTTGCCCAAGGAATCTCCTTAAACTCTTAACATTCACTGGTGGTGGAGAGACTTTAATGGACTCTGTCTTCCTGGGATCCACAAGAAGTCCCTTCTTACACACTATGTGTCCCAGAAGCACCCCTGAGTTCACACAGAAAGTACACTTCTCTGGATTCAAGCCCAGACCTCTCATCCTGCATCTGGCCAGGCATAACTCCAATTTATGCAAGTGCTCATTCTTAGAGCTGTACACACTGAAATCATCCAAGAATACCTGCATGAAATCATCCAGATACTCATGAAAAGATTCACTTATCACTCTCTGAAAGGTCGCTGGTGCATTACAAAGTCCAAAGGGCATGACTTTGTATGCATAAGCCCCCCAGTCTGTGATGAAAGCTGTTTTCCCTTGGTCTTCTTCTGCCACTTGCACTTGATTATAACCACTGAAGCCATCCATGAATGAGTACATCTCATGGCCTGCCACAGTGTCTAATACTGCTTCTGTGAATGGCAAAGGGAAAGGATCTTTCTTCGTACAAGCATTCAGCTTCTTATAGTTCACACATACTCTTAGTTTGCCATTCTTCTTGGGAACTATAACAATGGGTGACAACCAAGTTGTATACTCTATTGGGTATATAAACTTAGCCTCAGCCAACTTCTTTATCTCTTCTCCAACCTTCTGTGCGTAGTTGGGATTCATTCTATACCTCGCCTGCTTGATTGGTACTGACCCTGGTTCCAGTTCAATTTTATGCTGACAGACTTCAGGTGGTATCCCTTTTAGATCCTCATAGCTCCAAGCAAATACATCTCTGTATTTGATGAACAAGCTTTTAGCTTCTTCGAAGAATTCCGGCTCCAAATCAGCTCCTACTTTCACCATCCTCGGTTCCTCCTGAGTTCCCACATTTACTTCTCTCACCTGCTCATCAGCTGTGATTGTCCAACCAGTCACCACTTCATCCTGTAAGCTCACAGTGGCTGGTTCTTCTAGGATTTCTATTTCTCCTTCTCTTTCTTCATAGAAATGTGATGGGTAAATGCTGGTTTCTTCTTCAGTTGGTGTTGCTGTCACTACACCACAGCAGATACCTCTCAAACAACTTAGGCTTTCCAGCCGCATCTCTGCAACCTGCTCCCACTCTGGGTGTGCAGCAAATAGGGTAGCTTCCTGCTCCTCATCCAGTCCTCCCCTCCAGTCATACTCTCTGACTCCTCGAGGTCTTCTTGTAGCAGGTAATCTACTAGATTTCTTTGTGGTAATTTGTATCTCGTGCATCCCATTATGCACAGTTAGTAACTGAGAATTCCAGTCATGGAATACCCTGGCCTGTTTCAGCCACGGACGTCCCAATAATAAGGAGTAAGCCTCCATGACTTCATCCATTTTTAATACAGTTACTGTGATCATAAAGATCATTTTCTGTATCTGTATCTTAACTCCTCTTATTAATCCCAATGGCTGTACACTTCTTTGATCTGCCATTGTTACTGTAAATGGGGCTGGTTTCATGTTACTTAGACCAAGCTTCTTCCTTAATTGGTCTGTCATGATATTTACTCCAGAACCACCATCTATCAGTACATCAGTTAGTTCTGTGCTTCCAATTCTCAATTGGATTACTGGCATAGAATCATCAAAGTCCATGACTGGTTCTCGCCCTTCCGGCTTCACATTATAACTGGTCACCTTGCTGTTCAGGTCTGTGTTTCCTGTCTCTTGGGCAATTCGATTGATTGCCTGATACAGCCTGTGCCTACAATAAGGTGCCACAGCTAATAGCTGTCCAATGGTAATTTCTGCTTTGGTCTGACATATTACTTCAGCCAAAGTCTCTTCATTACTTTGCATGTCTGCATCTTCTTTTTTCCTTTCTTCCTCACTCCCCTCTTTTTCTCCATCCGAATCAGAGGAATCTGCCACAGGAATATCCGTACTCTTTTGCATTTCCCTTATAGTATCTGCCACTTCCTTGTGCAGTTCCTTCTCATCTTTCCAAGTCTCTTCATCTTCAGGCATATCATTGCCACTTCCAGTCTCATCTTCTTCCTCTTCTACTGGAGGTATTAGTTTGGCTTTACTTCTTGTTACTATCATTGTACTTACTTCTGGTACAACACATGGCCTAACCATGTGAGCTGCCACCACTGGGCCCTCATTCACAGGAGCTCTCATCTCATTCTGGTGTCTTATCCAGAATGAACAGGCTGCCTTGCGATGTCCTGGCTGATTACAATAGTAACATAGCTCTTCACCATTGGGTCCTCGCCCTTGGTCTGTTCTTGGATTATTTCTATAATCCTGATTCCCGGGCTGGTAATTCCCCCTTGGATTACCCTGATAGTTGCCTCTGGAATTTCCTTGGTAATTCCCTCTTGAATTACCTCTCCCTTCCATGCCATTGTTATAACCACCAGACCTACCATAGTGGTCCTGATCATTGCTTCTTCTTGGCTGGGGCTGCACCTGATGCACCCTCACTTGCCTAGGTTCTCTTGCAGCTGTCCTTCTGTTGTAGTAACAATTCTCAGTAGAATGGTTATCCATTTTACAGATAGTACAGTGTTTCTCCTTCATGTGGCATTCTGCAGTGGTATGGCCTTCATTCTGGCACTTTGCACACCATACACCCTTCCTCCAATGTGTTGCAGCCTCTGTGGCATACTTCTTCAAGATTTCTTCCAATCTTTTCTCATAGTTATCCCTCTTCAACTTTTCCTTTCTCTTACTCTTTCTTTTTAGTTCTTGCTCTTCTTCTTCATCTGACTCATCTTCAGAGTCCTCATCTTCCTTTTTCTCTCTCCTGAGCATTCCCAATTGCTCAATTCTGTTTGCAGTTTCAAATGCCTCCTCCACTGTATTATGGGGTAACATATCCACTTTCTTCTGCAACTCTGGTCTTAGTCCACTCACAAACCAAGTCTTCTGTAAACCGGGTGCTGGTACTGCAGCCAGCTTTTTCATCATCAATTCCATCTTCTCCATATACTCTTCAACAGTTTCATGCTTCTTCTGCTTCAGCTGTTGTAAACTTCCATACACTTCATCCTCAGTTTTACTTGTCCTGAACCTATTTCGAAATGCTGTATTCAAGCCATTCCAGGTTAGGAAATGATTATCAGGGAATCTTGCATACCATTCACTTGCTTTCTTGATAAGTGAACAAGGAAACAGTCTCATCTTGGCATCATCGCCATTCTCATTGTTCACTATACACATGTGCTCAAATTGGCTAATGTGTACATCGGGATCCCCTTTTCCTGAATATATTGGAAAGGGTGGTTTTGCCCGTGTTGGTTGTAACGCCATCTGTGGCCCTACCTTCTGCCCACTGACAGGTGCTGGCACCCTTGCTGGTGCTGGTCCTTCTGGACCTGTTGTTTTTGTGGTGGATCTTCCACCAAGTGGTGGCCCTTGAGCACTCCCTGCTTCTGGCCCCACGATATTCACAGTATTCCCAGCTTCAGTTGCACTACTTCCCACACTCCCTGTCCCCCCAGAGCCAGATCCAGGCAGCCCGCCTGATCCCCCTGAGCCGACACCTTCGTTGGCCTGTGATCCAAGTGCTCCACTTGATCCAGGTCCAACGGGTTGGGATGTCCTGGTTGTAGTCTCAACCTCAGCTGTTGGGTCTACTTCTTCATATTCTTCCTCTTCCAATTTCTTCTCTCTGTTTTCATCCTCCAAGTTCTGCCCTTGGGTTTCTTCTTCACTCATGTAACTCAACTGTAATGGTGTTGGAGAGTCTGAACTCTCCGTTGGCTCTGCCACATCCTCATCTCCTTCTTCATCTTCTGCTTCAGAAACTGGAGTTCCTGCTTTTGGTGTTCCATGCCAACTCTTATCAAAGATTTCTGTCAAGTCTTTTATCCAAGGATGTACCTCAGATCTTTCACCTCGTGATTGATCTTCTTCCTGTACCAATTCCTTAATCTTTCTTGCAAAGAAACAGAAGGAGTGGCATCCAACTCTAGTTCTTCCGGTATAGGTGATGCACTTTTTGATCTTGATGGTGTGAGAGGTCCAGATGATTCCCCTATGTCTATTCCTCTCTCCCAAAGATATGGATAATTAGCTTTCAGATAGCTTTCTCTTTTTGATGAATATCTTTGTCGTCTAGCTTCTCTTTCATCACTCATGTCCCATGTCTTTCATTTCTTTTAATGTGGCAATAACCAAAACTCTCTTCTGTAATATCTCTCGTATATGCCTGGATTTCTTTCAAGCTTCAATGCACCCTTGGCTATACTTGAAGTCTCCGTTACCATATAACCATATGGCAAACAAGTCTGAAAAGCTGTTCTTGGTGTGAGTTTGATCCACAAAATATCCTTTGGAATCCAATTCTTTACCAGTACAAGCTCTTCATGCATATGAGTATAAACATTCACCTTTCTTTCTTCCCAGCCTTCAAACTCTACTCGTTTAATGGATAGCAACGCTATCACATAAACTAATGTTGGTAACCAACGTGCTCTTCCTCTACAGGCTACCTGATAAATCTTTATCACTCCTTTCTCCAGACCCCATTCTGGATCAGCATCATGCACTCGTTTAAGAATATTTTCTTTACATCCGTCTGGCAATTCCAAGAACCTTTGAAAGAATTGTTTGGACAATCTTTCTTCCTTCGTTCCACAGGGAATTTGATTCACTTCAAATTCTTTAATGGTCCAACCACCATGATCCCACCAGATGCCTGTCACATCTGGTTGTTCATGTCCCAGGTCCCCAGTATGGTCGCCAAATGTCGCGCGGCTTTTACTCACCCATCCCTTCGCTATCCGAGGCGGAAACTCCAAGATAGAAGAGTTGGAAATCTCTAAGTACTCAGCCCGCGCAGAACAATCAGTCATGACCTACAGCTAGTGTATCATGGGGGTGTTTCCTATTTGTTTCCTTTTCCGCATTCATCTTAGCTACCTTACCATTGATAATTAAGTATCAGTTTGCTTCATCAATTTATCGGTTTCCTTAACTCCTCCATTCAATCCACAGCTTCACTCAGATCTCTCTACACAGTGTGATTGTATCGTATAAGTATCAGATTATGATTTATCAGGTATCAGGCCGAAGCCATTGTGTCTCTATTCTCCTCTACAATATCCCTACAGCTTTGCATATAACAAGCATCTACTAATCCTCTTTCCTCCTTCATCGTGCTCACCGACTTCCGCTCCCGTCTCACTCCGAAATCCTCCTCCCCCGAATCATAATCATTCTTTCTTCATTCCCCGTTTTTCCCTTTATCCTCCTATCCGCGGTTCTAACCGTTTCCCTCTCTAACCGTCGTATGTGAATTAACATGTTCCCTTCACAGGTGTTGTTCCCCACAGTCGTTCCCTGTCCTACTCTTCGTTCCCTATTATCGTGACAGCTGTGTCAAGCGGTGACTGGCTGTGTTTGGCTGTGTCGGGCTGTGACTGGCTGTGTGGCTGTGCCGGGTTGTGACTGGCTGTGTGGGCTGTGTCTGCTGTGACGACTGTGACGGGCTGTGTGGGCTGTGTGGGCTGTGACGACTGTGACGGGCTGTGTGGGCTGTGACGGCTGTGTGGGCTGTGTGGGCTGTGACGACTGTGACGGGCTGTGTGGGCTGTGTGGGCTGTGACGGGCTGTGTTGGCTGTGTGGGCTGTGACGGCTGTGTGGGCTGTGACGACTGTGACGGGCTGTGTTGGCTGTGTGGGCTGTGACTGCTGTGTCGGCTGTGTGGGCTATGTAACCCCCCTCTACAGTGCGCTGCTGTCACCCCTAAGGTTCATGTTTGTCTCAGTCTGTGCAAAAATTAAGGGTACCCTACAGATCCCGTATAAGTGTCTAAGTCCCCTACAGTCCTCTAACAGCATTGGCTGAGAAGATAGGGCCAAGTGTCTCGGGTCGGGTGAGTGCTAGCACAGAGTGGGCAGTTAGGGGAGGGGAAGAGGCGGGGCCAGAAAATATGTTTACACTGGTGGCCCATGTATTGGGCATATCTGAATTTGAGAGTTTGTTTGATTTGGGCATCAGTAGCAAGAGTAGTATGCCAGAAGTGATTAGAGAGTTTATGGTGTAGTACCTCGGACTGTGTCCATTTCTGAACATGTAGTTTAGAGTGGCTCGCAGAGGTCGAGGCTACTTGCTTGCTTCATGTGTGAGGGTGGTTTTGAGATTGCGAACGGGGCACGGCTCTGTGGGGCCAGGGACTGGGTGTGTGAACCAAAATGGGTGTGTATGAGCAACATGGATGGGATCCGGTGTTAGGTCTACCTCTGGCAAGGTGGCGCCCTACTGGGCAAAGGAGTCAGCCATTTCGTTACCGGTGATACCGGTATGGGAGCGGACTTTAAGAAAGTGTATGGGTTGGTGCATGGAGATAGCAAGATGTACTATGGCAGCGATGAGGTTCCGATTTGAGTGGTGGTGGTGGGTGGAGGGTCGGGACAGGTGATTGCGGATGAGAAAGAGTGAGGTTAGACTATCGGTGAAGATATAGTGAGGCGGAGGAAATGATGAGAGCTGGGTGAGGGCATCATGTATGGCCATGAGCTCGGAGAATGGTGGCCGGGCCGGGGAGGCATAGGGAGACACCTTGGTTGGTATCGACATGATAGATACCATATCCAGTGCGAGGGCCGGCAATTAGGGATCCGTCGGTGTAACGAGAGTTGGCAGGCGGATATCTAGGAGGGAGGTACTTTTGGGTTGTTGGGGGGTTAGCGTAGGTAGGTATGATAGGGGGGGCGGGTGGCCGGGTGAGCATACGAGACGTTTTGGAGCTATTTATGTCAGGGTAGAGGCGAAGGGCAGGGGTTGGGGAAGGGGGGATAGTAAATGTGGTGGCCTTCATGCCATGTGTATATGTTAAGAGGTGTGTGAGGCGGGATGAAAAATCGGTGGGTATAAGCGTGTCAGTAGGAAGGCGGTGCACAAGTAGAATAAGGTTAGGGTGGGTTCTCGATGTTTAAGGTATTGTGGAAGGGGGGGGGGGGGGGGGGGGGGATAATATTGGAGCTGGTCTGGGTCAATAGCGGCTAAGGGCGTAACCTCGGGGGGGGAGCTGAAGAAGGGGGTGCGGATCTTTTGGAAGTTGTTGGTATGTTAAGAGCATGACGGTGGCAGCAGAGGGGGAGGATTGAGTGGCGAGACGGGCCCATTGTAACGCACATGCGTGGGGGATCCTTGTGGTGGGTGGGCAAAGCCGCGACCAGTCCAAGTATGCTGGGAGGCTGGGCCAATAGCTCCAAAGATGCAATCGCGGGGGTGCGGGCTGGAGTAGGAAGTGAGGGTCATGGGGCATGTAAGCGGGCTTGAGTAATAAGAGTGTGTGATTTGGAAAGAATCTATAAGAAGTTCTAGGATGTCGGGTGGGAGGGTAGTGTGGGACTGGGCTTGTGTTAGCTTGAGGGGGGAGCGGGGTTTTTTTGGAGGGGTATCACTTAAATAGCGGTCCACAAGCCAGCCTGACTGGCGTGATCGGGTTGGGGGGAAGACTAGAGGTAGAGAATCTATGCCATAACCAAGTGAGTCTATCATTTGGGATAAGTCCGGTATAGCGGCCATGAAAGGCATAAAGCTTGGTCATGCGCTTGCTGCGGCGCAATATGGGGGAGATTTGTAGTATGTCTTTGTCAGGATTGCATTCGGCAATGCCGACATGTACATTAGGAGCGTCTAAGGGGTTATGTACGTATCGAGCGTCTATGGTTTGTGTCTGGGAGGTGTGCTGTTGATAGGTGTGGGCTAGGTAGTTGGTGTTAGTGGTTTTATGGAATGCAGTGAGTAGGTCTACGTTGTGGGCCGGGTCACAATCATCATGGGACCCAAATAGGTCATCCTCTGCTTGCCAAGTGTTGTTGTCATCTGAGTACCCAGCCCATTTGCATAGGTAGAAAGTGTCTAGACATGTGGCGCCAAATTCATCAATGGTGGTTTGAGTCTCGGTGCCTAAAATTGCTTCAATAATGAAAGCTTTTGGGTTGTCTGGGTTAATGTTTAGCAGATTTGAGGATGAGGACGGGCTGCATGGGCTATTGGGGAAATGAGCTGGAGGGTGAGGGGGGGTCACTACAGCAAATGCGGGGGTTTGCGACACCAGCCGCGCCCCCACGCCCCGCGTGGCGCCGAGCGTGCGACACCAACCCCGCGGCACCTTTTTGCGACGCTCGGCCGTCGCAAATAGACACCGCGGGTCGCCACCTGGCGCTGGGGCCATGCGGCGACGCCCGGCCGTCGCACGGGCGGATGAAGGGCAAGAGGCAGCCCTTCCGTGCGACGCCCACGCGTCGCCCCCCAGCGAAGGGCAGAAGGCAGCCCTTTCTTGCCCTTTCTTTCATCGCAACCCTTGTTGGCGACGTCAGGCCGTCGCATAGTGGCATGAATGGCAAAATGCATTGGCGACGGCCGGGCGTCGCAAACAGGGACTGCCCAATTCTTTCCAAAAAAAACAGGACACATCCTACGATGGCGTGCCGTCGCTGTTTGCAACCCCCGGCGCATATATCCTAAAAAGACGTCGCAGTGTGTGACGCGTGGGGGTCGCAGGCAGCGACAGCAAGGCTTTCTAGGTTTAGGTTTAGGGCCTTTGGGGGTTCTTAGTTTTTTTTTTTTTATATGGTACTGGGGTAGGGTGTTTGTTTTTCTTTATGATTTAGCTTGTTGTTGTGGACCTTCTTGTAGATTGTGACATTCATTTTGATAATTCTCTTGATAGCCTCTGCCTTTTCTCTTGAAAGACTACCAGCCACAACCATATTTAATCAATCATAGAAATAAGCTACAATATGCATGTACATGTACAATCAATTGAAGGGATGGGTACAGTTCGGTGCGAGAATTGTTCTGTAGCTTTGATTTCGTGTCTAATCAACTTAAACATCATCATCAAGAGCTTCTTCATTCTCATCAAGCTGCAAGTCTTCTTGGTCATCAGAGTCATCGTTAAATGGCCCGGCCCTCAAAAGGCACCTCCGAATCATCCTCCACCTCGTTGTCAATGGTCGTGTCTTCATCTCCTTCTCCAACATCCGTATCTTTTGGAGCTTCATCATATAGGGTTCGGGATGCATTCTTCAGGGCGTCATGATCCTCTTCTACCCCCTCTACCGGGTAGATGCAGACTATAGTGGCTCAGTTTGGACTGCAATTTGCAGTTTTTGACTGACTGCTTGTCATATTATTCTTCACCCTATACACATAAGTATATATTCATAGCAAATGGACTTAGAATGGGTTAGTCACTCACCATATGTACATGTGGGTACAATTATTTTGGAATTTGGATAAAATCTCATGAAGCTATGGACTTTTTGCATGGAATTCCAATGGACTGTCACAGTCCATCTATTGTCCCAAATGCCATCTGAAAAACCTATTTGTGCAAAACCAATTCATATATGGACTTTACAACTAGATACATAATGTTTGAATAGACACAAATATAAATGTATAAACAATTCCATCCATCCATCAAGACACTATGGACTTTTTTGTACCCAAAAAAACCCAAAAATGACGATTTGTCCATAGTATTTTGAAAATTTCATATTTGGTTGGAGATCTTTGCTAAGAATATATGTATTGTTATTGTCTCTAGGAGCTTATTGTTATATGGAAAATTTTCATAAACTACAAGATAATAATAAATAGATATTATTTCTAAATAAGGGATTTTTTTTTAAATAATAAACAATATCTCAAATATTTGGGATGAAACCATTTACTAAATATGATTAGTATACCATTACCTATGAAGATAAAAAAATATTTGAACAAATATCCTTAATTAAAATGGTAGCAATTTTTTTTTCATGGACTTTCAGTGGAGGGCACATCTGCCGCTTTTGAGCCAGTGTAGTCTGCACTTACCCTACCCAACCTCCATTATCAGCATCATTATGACCAGTCTCTCCGTCCACCGCAATTGCCTCACCCCGTGGAGATCCGAGACCATGATAGATACGTCTTCCTCTTGGCTGAGCATGCACAACCACCTTCCAATTCCCCCCTCTTGTTTTGTCATCGGTTGCTCCATGTCTGAAGGCCGTGAAAAAGGCTCATCGAAGGGACGATGAGTAGGGTTGAGCATATCTGCATTGACGCGAATGAAACCACAATCATCTTACACTAGTGTTGCGGAGGGCCCCACAAGATGTGGCTCGAACCACCTTCCCTTGAAGAGAAGAGGCCGGTACCTTGTATACTGAAGTTGGAGTATGCTCTCAAGCTCTCCAATGTACTCAAGTTTGCTCATAGCAGGTCGTGTATCTCCCTTACCCCACACGGAGTCTTGCCAATATGTGGCACACAAGCCAGAATCAAACGTTGTTTTGCGCTTCATGTCAAGAGCACGAATGCGGAAATGACGACCGTGAACCCAAACTGCCGTGTATGAGGTCGCGAATTGAGATGGGCCCCTTGCAATGTCTTGCACCAAATTTGAAACCACCTCTCCTTGAGCAACGGTGTCATAGACTAAAGTCCAAAGCCACTGTTGGAATGAACTTAGAGCTGCAATTCCATGGGCAAATTTTGTGAATGAACATTCCGGCGGCCCGCTCCTCGTCGTGGGTGTCTAGTAACCAGCCTTGGATGGTTCCGCAAGCGTCTCCTCTTCTCGTTGCTAAACAAGGTTATTGTATCTTGTCTCCCACTCATGTATGGATGGGGTATACTTCACTATGAAGTCATGCGCTTGCTCAATCACCAAGGTCGACAATTTTACCCTCTTCGATTTTTTGGGCAAAACGATGTCATTGGTTCGTGCATCCTCCTCTTCCTTCTGTATCCGAGGGGCTTCCTCATCCACCCTTGCTATGTACTTCGTGCAATAGAACATAGCTTCTTGCAACGTATACCCCTCCGCCATGCTACCCTCCGGATGCGCCATTTGTCTTACAAATCCTTTCAAAGTCTTCATATAACACTCAAGGAAGTACATCCACCGAGAATGAACGGGACTGGCAATCGAAGCCTCTTCCACTAAGTGCACTACCAAGTGCACTTGGATGTCAAAGAAGGAGGGAGGAAGGTGCATCTCCAACATACACATTACCTCCGCCGCCTCCTTCTTCATGCGTGGAAAATCCGCTTCCTCCAACTCTTTGGAGCAAATCCACCGGAACAAGCCTCCCAATCTATAGATTGTCTTACGAACCTCGGGAGTCAATGTCCCACGTACTGCAATGGGCAAGATGTCTTACAATAGATTGTGGTAGTCATAAGACTTCAAACCATGAACCCCGTCTTCTTCACTGAACTTCGTACGGAGGGATGACCCATAACCAGTTGGTGTTCGGACAACACTTATGGTGGCTATCACTTTCTTGTATTCCTCCTTTGTCCATTGCCAAGGTGCGCGCCTATACTTCCACCGTACAACACCCTTTGGGTCCACACCATTTTGTTCGGCCCATAGATGGCGTATGCGACCCTGCTCCTCAAGTTCCTTTCTAACACCGAGAGAATCTTCTTTTGCAGCCACTCCCTTCTTTGTTGGCGTGCCATGAAGAACCCGAAAAAGGGATGAGCAGACATTCTTCTCAATATGCATAGGATCTAGAAGATGGCGAATCTTCAGGTCCTATATATATCCCCACCCACAAATACTTACACAAATTTTTTGACGTGAAAGTGACAATGCAACGCATACCAAATGTGCAATATCACATGCATGCATCGGGATATTGATGATGTTTTTGTGGAATATGTACCGCCCAATATGACAACTCGTAGAAGATTGAAAGTCGCTTCATGCCAGGCACGTCCACTTCACCGTCCGTGCCCGCATGGGCCTCCTTCCATCGGTCCTCCCAAAACTGCCCGGATGGTATCATAGGGGGGGGGGGGGGGGGGGGCGTACTTCCTCTTTGCCATCAAACAAGTGTTTCTCTCTTTGTCTCCATCAATGGCTCATAGGAAGAAACTTGCGGAAGTTGGGATACACCATCTTGTGAAGATGGCGGGAGCTATGTGCATCAAGATCATCGCCACAATGCAAGCATGCATGGTACCCTTTGGTGCTTAGCCCCAAGCAAACAGTTAGTCCTGTACTACACATCCCGCCACATTAGCGAAGACAAAAAGTTGTCATGTGCATGGCCCATAATGCCATCTACCCCACCACGGTGCACAAGACTGTCGCCGCTACTTCAATCAATCCCAATCCTCATCAATATTATCCGGCATTGACAAGTGAATGTACGCGGGTTGTTCATGGGGAACATAATATACTTGGATAATCATGCATTGTCCAAAGCAAGATGTCTCTCATCTGAAAAGATTGTCTGGCCATAGGGTCAAGTGAAGCATCCAATGCCGGGACCCCCCTCCATAGCTCCTTAAGTTCATCAACAAGAGGTCGCAAATACGTGTCCATGTTTGCCACTTGTTTTTTCCCTATGAGACATTCACATCATTATTTCAATGCTCCACCAATATGCAAATTATACTACAAAATGAATTACACCTCTTACTCCATGATTATGTCACTCATCAATCTTACATCCGAATTGCGTCAGAGATCAGAAGTTTAATGTAAAGTCCAAGGCAATAATAAACATGAAATGAGAACACTCACCTGGCACAATGGCAGCCAACATGATATGGTCTTTTTTAATTGAAAGATACGGAGGGATGTTGTAATTCACCATGGTCACCGGCCAAGTGGAATGACTACATGACTGGACAGAGGATGGGTTGACCCCATCCAAGGAGAAGCCGAGGTGGACATGTCGTGGGTCCTCCAAGAGAAAAGGCCACATCTCTTCAATATGCCTCCATGCTTGTGAATCTTGTGGCCCGCACACCTTTCCCAGGGGGCTCCGTTGCGAGGCGTGTCATCTCATGAGTCTGGCCAATTCGGGGCTTCGGTACTGTGCCCTCAATCGCGGGATGATCGGAAAGTAGTGCATTTTCTAGGATGAAATACCCCACGTCCCCCACATGTAATCATCCAATTAGCACACATAATACAACACCCTTATGTCTTTCCCTTTATGGAGCCTCTCTCTCATTTGGGCGTGAATGGTCAAAACCGAACGTCGCTCCTTCCACTCCTCACTCACTCCTTCCAAAACCACAATCAGATCTTGCATGAGTACTACTCTCTAAACCCTAAACTTTGTGGAATACACTTTACATGCATTGAGAAGATTAAAGAAAGGAATTTCCATGCGAGGGGGAATGACGCTTATACCTTGCGTGGTACTTTTTTCCCTTGGACATCATCCCGATATCGGTCTTTCTTGCACTTTGGGCACTTGGTGAGACGCGAATCCTCTCCGTAGTATAGGGTTTTATCACATGGACATGCATGAAAAATCTTATAGCCCATCCCCACAGAGTCCAAGACTTCACGCGCCTCTTTCCGCGACCGTGGCATCTTGGGTTTCAAGTGTGGAGCAATGATATAGTCTGCAATAGTTCGCATTATGGCTGACATCCCAACATTACTTATGCCAAATCGAATTTGAAGATTGAGCAAAAGTAAGATTGTCGAAAGTCGACTCACTTTCGCCTCTTCGTACAAGGGAGTTCTCGCCTCCCTCTCCATGTCATTTGAGGGGGCCATTTCAGGATCATCGATTGGTCGGGTTCCCTCTCCATGGGATGCATCAGTGCCCACATGATGCATTAAGAGATCCTCCATGGCTTGCACATCCTCCTGGTTAATTCCATGCTCATTGTTGTTGTCACTATCATCGTCATCATCGTCCGGTACCGTAGGGGCGGCGTCTCGCCCACGGCTCCCGCCTGATGTACTTGAGTTGTTTTCGGATGGGGTGCCAAGAGAAAAGACCGGGAAGGGATGGACAAAGTCCTGATACGAACAAATGAACATAGGGACCGGACATATATTATAATGTGTCCTTGCAACCATACAACTTATTATAAGCGAAATGCAAACAATAACCTTCAATGTGTGCGTGCATCAAATATGTCATTCATTAATGACATGTATGTGTGCGCAATGTCACGCATGTAAAGTTTCAAACCCAAACAAAATCATTTGCCCCCCCAAGGACGCGTTCACCCTATCAACCAAGTTTTGTTTATTAATGTGAAAGAAAATCCTCTCATGCCATTGCACCCATCAAACGGATGTGGCTCAAGCTTCACTTTTTCCTACATGTGTTTAAATATGCAACACCTGTACAAAGATCCAACAGACAAAAAAAAAAAAAAAAAAAAAAAAACATTTGCCTCCCCAACGACGCACTCACCCTTGCACCAATTTTGAATTAAATCGAATTTAAATGAATTTAAAACAAATATTTGCATTTAGAAATATATGATTGCGGTTTTGAGGGGCGTAATGATTTTATTTTTGGCTCTATTTTATTCTGTGACATCGGGCTTTGCACCACTACATCCATGCAAAACATTTGACAAAAACAAAATTGAAAAAAAAAAAGTGTGTTTCTAGGGTTACTTTTGCAAAATTCTCTATGAAGAGTGCATGAAGTTGAAGATAACTCAACTTTGGAATGCAAATGAGAGAACAAAATATGGTTTTGGGTCCAAATGACTTTTGTTTACTCCCAAATTTTGCACGCACATTGCATATGCTATCATTAAGCATATGGCTTGAAAATGGAATTTAAAAAAAAAATCATGTGCAGACGAAACACAATTTTCCGTCTCTACGACACGTAGCTGCGTTCAACACTAGAATGACCCATTGAATCAACTTGGTTCAAGCTAAGGTTTACTATTTCATGGGCAGAAACCATGAGCCATGAGCCATGAGCCGCATGAGCCGCATGAGCGGTGAGCCGAAGTCTAAGACACGCGGATTTCATGAGCGGACTCCTCCAAATTTGGAAATGCGGCAGATTAAACAAGTATTAAAATAATAGTTTTATATTTGACCTTGACGTTTTTGGAAGTTACGGATCCTGTAATGCGGCAAAGATATGTCGTCAGTAACAACTCCGCTCATGGAAATGAGTGACCGTGCAACGACAAATCCAGTATACCACGGCAAAAGGACGTCGCATACTGGCCTGTATAGAGTATTCCGCGGTTTTACATGCCTTAACATTGGAATGAACCTGACCCTTTTGCCGCGACTGAACCAATAGAGTCTGCACAATTCTATCATCTTCCAGTATTCGGCGGGAAAGTTTTGCAAGTGAACTAGGAAATGCGGTGCCGCATTAGGGTTCGCACGTGTGAAATTTCTGGGCGGTTTGGTGTTGCTGACTGCCGCATCTACCAGTACCTACGACGTTACTTGGAAATGCGGCGCCGCATTTCCTTGCCAGGGGTCGAATGAGGAAAGCAAAGTTTGGGAGAGCTGAAAAACAGGAACCCTCCAACACACAAAAATACATGCACGTGGAAACACGAGTGAATGACATAGTATTATCGACGTTCGAGCAAAACAGGTTACTGGTAGGCAAGACATAAGTCAGACCTTTCTGTGGCCAGAGTCAGAGCTACTTGCAGCAATACAGTTCTACTATCCGAAAAGGATGGGCGTACCATTGTGTTGGGACCGCAAGCCAAGGTCACTGGTCCCCTGGATCCATATTCAGAAGAGTGTGCACCTCTTGGGGCTCAACCCTGGTGCATGTATGAAGTGATGAGTTGTGGAATTATACCGGAGTCTCTTTAGGTACACGTAGTACAGATGCTTGCAAGGGCAGTATGATGCCCCCTTGTTCGCCATGATCTGAAAGTCGGTGCAATTGCAGGTGGGTAATTCTGAAATGGTGATGGTGTACACCTCATTGCGAACAGCTGAGCCTGCTGTGGCCATCTAATACACACGAAGCCTGGTGGGGGCACTTCTGTCGAGCTCTGGATTGTACAGTTCATCCGAAGTGCATTCCCATCCTCGTCTCGTTCACTTTTGAGGGAGGTCGCCGCCTCTTCGGTTTCCCCCAACGGTGTGTAGGATGCTTAGAGGTGTCGGGTCCCATTGTTCTTGCTCTCATAGGGGTCGGTGGTGGAGGCTGTGGAAGCGAAAATGGTTGTCTGGGGACGTCAGTGCGCTGCACACTGAAATCCTGCGGCGGTAAGGGCGTCGGCCTCAACCTGACTCAGATCGCAGCCTGGTTCCACCGGCCACACCGGGGGAGCCTCTGGCATTGTTTGTATGCCGTACTTGGGCTTTCCATACACGCAAGTCATAATGTCGTGCCTGCAGAACCAGAACTGGGTGGTTGTTGCCTCCGCAAACTTTGCATGGACAAATCTTCCTGTAAAAGTAGGAGCAGGGACAGCACCATCTGGATTCCTCCTTATCATCTCTAAACAATGTTGCCGTGTATCCACTCGAATTGCGGAACACCTGCCTCGAAACGACAGCTTTGTGCGAGCAATTCTCCACTGTGACGCAGACACAGTCGTCTCCACAATGGCTTGGCCATACTGCATAACAGGGGGCGGAATCTGGGGCAAGCGAGCGGTGGGAATTTCTCGCACGGAATCCCCGCTTGAAGGCGATGGCGATCTGGAATTCTTGGGCTTCCACTGCTGGAAGACACATTGTGCGGCAACATGACGGGCCCTCGAGGTGCTGTCCGAATGTTCCTGTCGGATCTCCAGGAATCCTCTTCGCACCCGGGTTCCTCTTCAATCCTCCGCCTCACAGGGCGAGTACGGACGTCCCCCTCTAGGTGTTCACCTCTGCGGTGCAGAGGCGTCCCTTTGATCTTCTCTCGCAATGCTGTCGCCCATTTCAGTGGATTCTTCGACCTCGAAGCTGTTCGCACCAACAATTCCTCCCTGTCCGGCCCAAAGCCCCATTGTTTCCCGCTCATGAACTTGTAGTACGTGGCTTGCTGCATGATTGCTCTGTCGATGTCCTCCGTTGTGGCCGCCACTACGTCCACCAGATGTGCGGCAGAAGACGCTCGCCATGAGGAGTGCACTGATTCTGCCATATTCGTGTTCGGCATGTCCGTGTCGGAATCCAAGCACCGCTCCTACAAGGACACAGACAATGGTGATGAACCAATGGAAAGGTCCGTAATAGAAAGACAATTGCACGAAAATGACAGGATCATACCTCCCGCATGTACTGTCCGAACTGTCGATACCGGAAATGCCACCACCCCAACCAGCTGTGCAAGGCTCCCAGATTGGTTGTCTCCACTGCACCTGACGTGTTCCACCAAGCCTCGATGATAGCAAACTTAACCTCCGCGTCATCAAATGTGGGTGCATCCTTCCACGCCGTACAAATGACACGGTGTTCAGCCTGGAATGAGCTAGCAACAAATTTGGTAGTGTAGTGGGATAGACTCTGCATCCAATGGAATCCACGGGATCTCTCTTTCCCCTCCATTGGCACATTGGGTCCTCACCGTACACACACGCCGCACCGCTGCCCAGTTGGCCTGAGCGTTGTCTGCCATGAATCCCCTGAAATTGGGCCCTGGCAATCCCGCCCTTGCCATCTGCTTGTTTATGCCCTCGCACAGATGCATCTCCGACTGTGTGTCCTCCCCTTTCATCTCGCAGATTGCATCGTCATGAGCCTCTTGGAGTGATAGTCATAAACATGCGCACCCATAGTCACCCACTGATGGTTTGTAATTCGCTTGATGTGATCAAACATCACCCAAGCATTCGACAGGTTTCCAGTTGTCATGCGAGTGACCAAGTCGACTCCACTCCAGGCCCACACGTCGACATTTTAAAAATGTAACAACGATCGGATTCGCTGCCTTGCCCTGGAAACCTGCTACCTTGGATGTAGTCATATCCAGTCATTCGTTTCACCTCCAGGATTGAGTGCATGTCCGACCCCCGGCCGAACTCCTACTTGCAAGATACGATGTGATTCCGCACATTCGGACTACAAACGTGCGAGACGGACTCCAACAGGTCAAGCATCTCCTTTTCGTTCAAGGGCACTCGGTCTGAACCATCTTCAGACATGATTTTTCCAAGATCAATCTTGTGGGCTGCCTTCAGCTGAATTTGCTTTGGTCTTGCTCCGGGGCTCAATTTCACCTCCTCTTTTATGATGTCGTGTGCTTCTTGCACAGCCTCACGCATGTTGCCTCTCGCCAAGGGTGGCAGTGGACCCCAACGTGTATGCAAGCTCTAGTCAAGTCCGGGAGCAAATGGATAACGTAATATTGGGCTCTGCGGACATTCGGTGGTTCTTTGCCGCACCCCGCAGGAGCTCCAATGAATGGATGATGCGTTGTGCCAAAGTCTCGTTTCTCCGCCCTCCTTTGGAAAGTGGAAGCAGGCGGGATTCAGGCACCTCAGCTTCCCCGCACAGAGGACGTATCGTACACGAACACCATCAGCAATTTTCGTGCTACTGGTCTTCGTCACACACCAGGGTTGTCCGTCATGCTTCGATCCATGTCTGTTAACATCCCTGAGGCTTTGTTTGAGGAAAGTGATAGGTGGAAACTCGAAGATGACATTGCCATCGACTTCGGGAGGCAGATACGTTACCACCTTCCTGACCGGAAATTTGGCATAGTCGAGAGCAGCCAGCTCGGAGCGAGAACCATCGAGGTGATGTTGCCGTAGGAGCTGCACAATGGACCGGGTTGGAGTTATGCTCGAGAGTACATGCGTAGCACCTGCAGAGACGTCCATGTCGGATTTGAACGACCGTGTGGAGGACATGGGGACCTCAATGCACTCATCTTCATCGTCGGAAATGTCGAATACGTCCACACGAGAAGCTATGGAGGGTCTTGACGGTCCAGGTCGGGAATGATTTTGTTGCATAACTCTCTGTTGCAGTGGCGCCTGTCGGTTTCCGGACTCCTTTGTGGATGGTGTGGGGCAGCGACTGATTCGGAAAGGGAATGGGCATTCCCACAGCTCGGTATAGGATGGTGTCTGATGGGGTACGTGCCATTTGTTTCCGCAACATCCGTCGTTACCTAGCACGACAATGGTCTCGTCAACTGTCCAGGAACATCCTTCCTTTATTCTTCCAAGTAAACTGTGCCCGGTTTGAGCTTGAATTTTAGAACAAAGGTAAGTTTCAGTCACTTTGCAAAGTCCTCCCTCGTTTGGGATCCAGGCTCTCCCAAGTTGCGGAGGACACAAACTATAGCGTAGGAATTCGGAGCCATCGAACACTGCGCGAAGTTGGCAAGTGCGAGGTTCAGTATAGCGACAGACGAAGGCTCACAGGCAACCATGCGGAGTCCATCGACGATTGGAAGTCGCACATGAAATAGAAAGTATAGTTTCAAGCTACATGCATGAGAGGTGGGAGGTGTGATTCCATCAGCCAGTAAGTTAGACAATGATGGCCGAATCGGCGACGAAATAACATCTCCTGGCAGTTTCTCCTGAGGGTGGATCCAGCAGTATTCTCGGGTACGGACAGGAGCGTTCCGCACTGACAAGTGCCAAGACTATTAGGTTAAAACGGTCAGACAACCTAGTTGTGCTCATCAAGACTGGCCGCAATTCTGTTGTTTCGGAACAATGCAACCCATTCAGGTTCAGCATGCGGAAATGAGTTTCAGATTTCCGTCCGGAGTGATTCTTTCGATGCTGCTGGACGGAAATACGGAGCCGCATTTCCGTATTGCGTCTTGGTCATGCACCAGAGCGACGGAAATGCGGCACCGAGTTTCCGTCCGCGGGAAACCTTTACACTCTCCAGAACGGAAATGCGGTACGCATTTCCATCCAGCAAGCCGGTATGTGAAGGTGGAACGGAAATGCGGTACCGCATTTCCGTTCGAGAAACATGAACAAAGCGAACAGAAATGCGGCACCGCATTCCGTCCGAGTCGCTCTTTCCGACATTCCAGAACGGAAATGCGGCACCGCATTTCCGCCCGGGTGAGACCTTCATACTCTCCAGAACGTAAATGCGGTAATGCATTTCCATCTAGCAAGCACGGTATGTGAAGGTGGAACGGAAATGTGGTACCGCATTTCCGTTCTGATTGAGAATTATGAACAACGGGAACAGAAATGCGGCACCGCATTTCCGTCCGAGTCGCACTTTCCGACATTCCAGAACGGAAATGGCACACGCATTCCGCCCGGGTGAGACCTTCATACTCTACTCTCCAGAACGGAAATGCGATAACGCATTTCCATCCAGCAAGCACGGTATGTGAAGGTGGAACGGAAATGCGGTACCGCATTTCCGTTCTGATTGAGAATTATGAACAACGGGAACAGAAATGCGGCACCGCATTTCCGTCCGAGTGGCACTTTCCGACATTCCAGAACGGAAATGCGGCGCCGCATTTCCATTTTGTATCTGATGCATGGAGCCGAGTGCAATTCCGATCGCTTGAGACAGCGCAATTCCGACCGACCGCTTCAGACATTCATACTATCCAGAACGGAAATGAGGTACCGCATTTCCGTTCTGACTGTAAATCGTGAACCATCGGAACTGAAATGCGGCAGCGCATTTCCATCCGAGTCGCACCTCCCTCACAAGCTAGAACGGAAATGCGGCAGCGCATTTCCGCCCGGGTGAGACCTTCATACTCTCCAGAACGGAAATGCGGCACCGCATTTCCGTTCTTATGAAAAATCGTGAAACATCGAAACTGAAATGCGGTACAGCATTTCCGTCGGAGTCGTACCTTCCGACATTCCAAAACGGAAATACGGCGCCGCATTTCCGTTTTGTATGTGAGGCATAGAGCTTTGGAACGAAAATGCGGCACCGCATTTCCGCCAGGGTCAGACCTTAATACTCTACAGAACGGTAATGCGGTACCGCATTTCCGTTCTGACTGAAAATCGTCAACAGCAGGAACACAAATGCGTCGCAACTTCCGACATTCTAGAACGGAAATGCGGCGCCGCATTTCCGTTTTGTATATGAGGCCTTGAGCTGTGGGACGGAAATGCGGCACCGCATTTCCGTTCAGCTGAGACCTCTATACTTTCCCGAACGGAAATGTGGCACGGCATTTCCGTTCATCAACTAAGGTATGTGAAGGGGGAACGGAAATGCGGTACCGCATTTCCGTTCAGATTGAAAATCATGAACCACGGGAACTGAAATGTTGTGCCGCATTTCCGTCCGGATCGCACGTTTCGACATTCCAGAACGGAAATGCGGCGCCGCATTTCCCTTTTGTATCTCATACATGGAGATGTGGGACGGAAATGCAGCACTGTATTTCCGTTCAACAACTAAGGTATGTGAAGGTGGAACGGAAATGTTGTGCCGCATTTTCTTCCAACAAGCACGGATGTGTAGCTTCGTGATGGTACTTAATGGAAATGCGGCGCCGCATTCGCATTTTCACTCCAACTCCAAATTTGAACACGTGGAGCAACGGAATTGCGGCACATGTCTACACTCTATCTGACCGAAGTGGCATGAGGCGGCGCGGCCTGACCGTTGGATAATGATGTTTGTTTTTCGGACGGCCGGCGTATCCCGAACGATTCAAATTTCGTAATGACGCAAAGTCCACGAGGAGACACTTTCCTCCAACCCTTTCGAACCCAAGTGCTCCATCACCGCCGTTTCATCTGCTTTTGTCGTGTCTCCTCAGTCACCCCTCTCGCGCCCTTTCCATCTGCACTCTTCGCCCCTTTTCCCTGTCTCCTTTCTTCTTATGCTCGAACCTGAGAGGGAGGGAGTGCGTGCACCAGAGAAGAGACATCGTCGCAAGCTCCGAAAATTGTACTTCGGACGTAGGCCAATGCCGAAGGGGAGGAAGCAGATGCGTCTACAGGAGGAGATTGTCATCTCGCAGCATCAGGCCACGCAGGCAACCCAGCCACCAGTGAGAGCTCCGTGCTATCGGGATTTGCCAGCTGATCGAGCACCGAAACCCGCCTCATTTTTCTTCTGCAATTCTTAGACTGTATGCTAGGAGACTTGACTGCAGAAGATGTTTGCATGCCTAACCGGAAAGGTGGACGTGCTGGAGGGATCACAGGAATCCGAAGAGCCGCAGGCAGAGTCCGTGGAGCTAGCTGCAGCACGCACACCCAGCCGATCCACGAGCACGGGTCTTCCTGCCGGCCTAGCCCTGTGCGTTTCAAGGACGCGGCTTCCAAGGCCAAGTCTTTGCAGTTCAAAGCCCCAGAGAGTGACTCGCCTTCAAAGGTCATGGAGAATCGCCAACAGGGGTCTAGCCCTTCTCCAGCAAAGATGAAGAAGAAGCAGCCCGTCCTTCAACTTGTTTCTGAACCGGACCAGGCCGTTTCCCCCCCACCTAGGCGAATGAAGCAGATTCAATTGCAGCAGACACCTTCACCTACAAGAATGAGGAAGCACAAGGCAATCAGGGGGAGGGCGGAGCAGTCTCCCGCAAAACCGATTCCACGAGCTGAAACCCAGTTCCTGCTTGATTTCCAACCTGCTGCAGCGAAGCCAATGGGATCGACCGTCGATCTGGTACCGGAGGAGGGTGCTGCCTCTCAACGTTCTCAGCAAGACCTGACCACAGTTGAGGAAGACCTGACCACTGAAGGCCCGGAGGAGGCCTCTGCAATTGCACAATTGTCCGCAAAGATTCCCCAGAGTGCAGCTCTAGTTGGGGATGCTCCAGCTGCTCAGCCCCTGCCGCCACCAGCAGAAATGTCTCCGGAGGAATTCCAAAGTGCAGCGGATACAATGATAGAGGAGACACATATTAGCATTGACAGAGTTCTGGGCAGCAGGGTATTCCAGTGGACTCTTCGAATCCCACTTTGTCGCATGGTCTCCCTTCCCATCGTCAGGCAGGCACTTCCCGGAGATGTGGATAAGCTCAAGTTCACATTTCGAGAAGGGTATCGTCTAGGTTCGCCAGCCTTCTACGTTTCCCTTGAGAATGAGGACGGCGAATCTCGTGGACCCACTGCGGAGGAATTGTCAACATGGGATACCCACTGGCACACTCGCAACGACGAATTCGAGGCAACCCTGAAGGGTGATGCCGACTTCGGCCATATGTCGGGTAAAATTTTCTTTGTGTAGGACGGGAATCACCGACTTCTCGCCTGGTGGGAGTACATCAAGCAGAACCATGCCAAGCACATTGGCTGGCATTACATGGTGGAGTGTGTCATCCTCAAGGTGAAGGCGGCAGATTCCTCCCTGCTCAAGAATGCCATGGCGGACCTCAACTCGTAAGATACTCATACCCTCCCAACCACGTTCGAAATGCGGTGCCGCATTTCGGTTTCCAATCTGTTTTGTTTCCGTGCTTCCGTGGTCTGAACTGGAGAGTGTGCCTTGTAGGGTCACTGAAAATGCGTACGTGCATACCCACATGGCACATATGCTGTACAGGGTGAGAAAAACTAGTCTCACTGATCCGCACATGTTCGCGGAAATGCTGGAGCCCGAGCTCATTCAGAAAGCCGTGGCAAAAACTGACCGGACATGGTATCGTCTCATTATGGATGGAATGGTGGAGGTGATATACGAAGTAAGTCGTCCTCCCATTCCCCTCTGCTCATCCTTCCCCAATTTCCGGTAATCTTTCCACATGAATCGAATGTAATGCTTCTGCATGTTTTTGTTGGCAGTGAAACATCAAGCTGGATTTGGCCCATGCCAAACGCTTCTTCATGGAAAGTGAGGGGCAGGTCAAAACGTTGCAGTCATTGACTGAGCACTTGAAGGAAGCCGGGGTCAAGTCCAGAACGAAATACAAGTCAAAGCTTGTGAAGCTGGTGGCCATTGCAGATCCGACACTTGGAAATGACTTCATCCCCGAGATTGCAAAACACTATTCTCGGGCCATGCAGCCGACCATGCAGTTGGAGAAACTGCATCACCTCTCAACGGCATGTGTTGAAGCGAAAGAGAAGGTGATGTTTCAATTCACTGAAGTTCCTTCCTAGCAATAGCCACTCTTCTTCCTGCTCCTGACATTGGATCGGAAATGGTAGACACGGTGGCTATCGATCTGGAATGCATCGGAGAGTATAAGGACAATGTGGTCTTTTCCACTCGAAGTTTCCGACCCTGCAGTGGATGTGTGGCTCAACCGCATGACTTGGTGGTTCCAGGTAATTCAAGGTACTTCCCCAGAGTTGCTTTTCTGAAATGAATTCCTTGAACTGCTACGTGATAATGCATGTGGGAATCGCAGGTAATGACGAATGCGAAGGATCAAGTCGTAATGCATACAAATTCGTTCGGCTTGTACGTCAAATGGGATGGAACACAGACATTGGAAGACTACGTGACACGTTTCAGATGTGCTTACAAGGACAACCTCTTCGCCAGGGAGCTACAGACATCAAGAAGGAGCGTGGAGTTTACACATCAGGAGGGAGCGGGAAAAGCTGCAATGCGAATTGTTTACAGGTGAAGCCCAGCTGTCCTTGTACGCAAAGCCTGGTAATGAGGTTTGTCTGGGAAATGCGGCACCGCATTCGCATTTTATGTTTTTGGTTGCACTCTGCGAGTACGTTGGTCTCAACTTTTGCTCACGCATGTTGACTGCCCTGCAGGTATATGAAATACGTGCTTCTTCAGACAGGGGCCCTGGCTCAAGAGCCCCCGTTCTTCATGGCTTGGACCGTGGCGGGCCCAAGCTGTGTCTACACACCCGAGCTGCAGAAACAATGGCATGCCGCGCATCTGGTTGGATGCCCGTGGGACCTGGACATGTCTGGCGGAATTGTTGACGACTCTGAGAAAGATCTGCACGCGAAAGCAGAAGAGAAGAGAAAGGAAAGACGTGTCCCTGCTCGGCCAGAGTCGGCAAAGGAAGCTGCTGCTCTGGAACAATCCAGAAAGACAGCTGAGATGGCACAGAAAACGGTGGATGCAGCTGTGCAGGCTCAACAGAAGGGGTCGAAGAAGCGGACTCGCCAGCAAGGAGCAGCAGTTGTGACACCCAAGAAAACGAAGAAGCAGAAATAGATAGTGCAGGTAGAGGGTGAGGAAGAGGACTCCGATGGAGACTTTGCAACCAGCCCACCCCCCGAGACGCAGCCGAAATCCCCTATGCCCACCGTTGTCACGAGATGGACGAGAACTGGCTCGGCAAAGAAGGCACTCTTCAACCCCCGGGGGGCACCCTTTCGAGCCGGTGGAAATGAAGAGGCTGAAAGTGGATCCCGATACAGTAGTCCAGTGTGTGAATGAGAGTTTCTTGGCGGCTTTGGATGGACGGGCAGCCAAGTTGGCATACATGAAGACCATGGAGGGTCTGAAGGGCAGAGCACTGAAGAAGGCGGCTGCCGAAGAGCCTTCCGACACCCCCGGGTTTCTGAAGATGGTCTCGTTCTTTGAGAGGGTGTGTGCAGACAAGGATTGCAGGAGGGGCGGAAATTCCACCGATTGGTCTTGCGATATGATCATCTTGGATATTCCAGACGGAGAGCCTGTGGAAGGACTGCAAGCTTTGCCATCTTGGAACAGGTACTCCGAGGACTTTTGGAAGAAAGGATTCGGGCTCGCCCGCATGGTGTTGGACGACAGAGGCTGTGTGGTTGTCCTGGCGAGCAGAGGTAAAAACACGCAGACAGGAATTGCAAAGTGGACCCGCAAGAGCGCCGTCCCAATTCTGAAGAAGAAGTGGACGTGCATCAACACATTGGGCCTTCGGTCGGAAGGGAAGAAGGTAATTACGACCTTGGCACTCGTCCTTTCATTTTCTTAGGAGTCTTGAAATGCGGTGCCGCATTCGATTTCTAATCGTTCCCCACTGTGTATGCAGACGAAGCAGTTCGATGCATACTGCTTTGTGAAGGAGAACTCCACCTTTGCTTTCCGGAAGGAGGGATTGTTGGTTGACCCAAACTGCGACCCCATCGATTACGACGTCTTGTTCAACAACGTTCCCACGGAACTTCTCCCTCATAGCCTCACGTCAACTGAACCCCTGCGGTATTCACGCACTCGGAGCCCTGCCTTCATTCAGACAATTATGGAGACATGCACTGACATGGAGGGCACAATGCTCGACCTCATCTGTGGGACAGGTATGCATAATCTTGTTGTATGTTTTTCTGCAAACTCTCGTTATGCTTTCATTCGCAACATCTGAAGGGCCATGTCATAATGTGTGGATGGCATTGTAACAGGTGCCTCAATGTGGGCTGGGCGGTTTTCCGACCGGCACCTCTTTGCCTACGAGGAGGACACAGGCGTCTGGGGATCCCATCTGGAAGGGCTGCAACGGAATGTGAAGGCTCCCATCGAAGTCAAAGACTCCTCGGATTCGTCGGAGTCGGAGGAAGAGACAGTGGACATTGATGCCGAGGAGAACCCGGAATACGAGTGAGTGCAAACATTGTAAGTTTGCAAAGCCTTCTGGGTGATTTTTTGTGCAAGAGTTTGCCTATTCCATCAATGCCGATCTCCTGCGCAAGTTGAGAAGCAAAGGCAGACAGAACCTGGTATAAGCTGAGTATGGACGCCATGGTGGACTACATATTTCGGGTACTGCGTTCTGCTCTCTTCATTTGTTGCTCTATTCATTATTTGCTCCCCTAAACGAAGAAATGGTGTGGACCATGATTTCTAATTGTTGTGCGCATTGTTGACAGACCCAAATTGACCAGGATTTGGCTCATGTGAGGAGGTTCTACATGGAGTCCGAGGAGAAGAAACTAACCCTCCCGGCACTGGAATCGTATATCCAAGCCCGAGACTAGAGAAATGCCGAATTTGCAGTTTCGGTGGAAGCCACCCTAGGGACTTAGCCATTTGCAAGCCCCGAAACTGGAAATTCGGTGCCATTTTTCCTGCTTGGGCCCAAAATGGCTAAGTCCCGTGGGTGGCTATCCCCGAGACTGGAAAAATGGCGCCGAATTTCCAGTTTCGGTGGAAGCCACTCCAGGGACTTAGCCATTTCTAGGCCCCGAAATTGGAAATTCGGCGCCATTTTCCCAGCTTGGGGCCCAAAATGGTTAAGTCCAATGAGGGGCTGGCCCCAATACGGGAAAAATGGCGCCGAATTTCCAGTTTCGGTGCCATCCACCCTGGGGATTTAGCCCCGGAACTGGAAATTCGGCGCCATTTTTCCAAGTTGGGTCCCAAAATGGCTAAGTCCTAGAAGGGGCTGGATCCGATACTAGAAAAATGGCGCTGAATTTCCAGTTTCGGTGCCAGCCACCCGAGGGACTAAGCCATTTCCGGGCCCCAGAACTGGAAATTCGGCGCCATTTTTCCAGGTTGGGTCCCAAAGTGGCTAAGTCCCAGGAGGGCTGCCTCGTCCACTGGAAAAATGGCGTCCAAATTTCCAGTTTCGTTGCCCGGCACCCCTTGGACTTGGCCATTTCTGGGCCGCTGCACTGGATATTCGGCGTCGTTTTTCCAATTTCCGAGCCAGCCGCTTAGGGGACTTGGCCATTTTGGCCCCCTTGAGCTAGAAAAATGGCGCCGAATTTCCAGTATTGGGGGCCAGAAATGGCTGTCCCGTGAGCAGCGGGCCCCCCTGCATGGAAATTCGGCACCATTTTTACAGTTTCGGGCCGAAACAGGAACCTCATTCCCGGGACCTGATTCTCTGTGGGTTTCTTGAATGCGGTATTGCAAGTTCTCCCTGTTGGAGAAAGGTCATCTTGCCTTCGAGCCGCCCTTTTTCTTTGCATGGCGTAACCCTGGCGCTGACTCCATGTACATTGACGTTATGATGAAGGAGTGGCATCTGGAGCATTTGCGCAACTGCCCTTGGTATGTGGACCTTCCGTCCGGCTCGCTCGACGGGTCGGAGTTTCAATTGAAGCTGGACGCTGAGGCCCGCCGAAACCGAGCTCCGCTGCCTCCGCTGGGTCCAAAGGAGGCAAAAGCGCTTGCCAAGTCTAGGAAAGCGGCTGAGCTTGCTCAGGCAAGTACCTGGACTTAGAGGGACCTAAGCACCAGCTAGGGGGGCGATTGTGGTGAACTAGTGACTGCCATTGTCGCGGCCCTTTGCCTTGAGGGCAGGGGGTCGGGACACAAGAGAGGCTGCCCCTGTGGTGGGGGCAGTGGCAACAATAGATACAAGGGCTGAAGCACCCTTGAGTGCCCAAGGCACTCAATGAGGCGGAGGCGCTCACTAGGTGGAACCCCGCACACCGAGTTGCGTGGGGGTGGTTCCACGAGGGGTGGTGGTAGCTTAGTGGGACTTAGTGGGGGTGGCATAGGACTCACCATGGGGCGGAGACCTTGTGGTGGGAGTCATGGGGAGTCTTGGGACTCATCACGGTCCAATGGGGCCGTGGTGGGTGGGCCAAGACTCACCGCGACTCACCACCGGGAATGGAGGGTCTTCGTGGTGGTTCGCCATAAAAGGATGGTGTTGTTTGTGAAACCCCCGCGGACAGTCACAGAAGTATATATAGGGAGTAGTAACCCCGAGAACGGTGCAAGCCCGTGGGCAACCAAAAACTAGTGAGTGAGCGTGCGAGCCGGAAAGCGATCAAGGTGTGGGGAGCTGTTCCGGACTGCCAACAACCAAAGGGAATTTGCACTAGGCCCAAATTGAGAGAGGGTCTTGTGGAGGAGCAAAGGGGGACCGTTATGTCCCAGTGAGCAGCCGAAGCTCCAAGTTGGCCCGGCGGCCAGTTTGAGAGTTAGGCGCGCGCATCAAAACGAGTAACTATGACTTAAAGGTGTCGCGGCCCTTCGCCTTGAGGGCAGGGGGTCGGGACACAAGAGGGGCTGCCCTTGTGGTGGGGGCAGTGGCAACAATAGATACGGGGGCTGAAGCACCCTTGAGTGCCAAAGGCACTCAAGGAGGCGGAGGCGCTCACTAGGTAGAGCCCCGCACACCGGGTTGCGGTGGGGGTGGTTCTACGAGGAGTGGTGGTAGTTTAGTGGGACTTAGTGGGGGTGGCATAGGACTCACCATGGGGGCGGAGACCTTATGGTGGGAGTCGTGGGGAGTCTTGGGACTCATCACGGTTCAATGGGGCTGTGGTGAGTGGGCCAAGACTCACTGCGACTCATCACCGGGAATCGAGGGTTTTCGTGGTGGTTCGCCATAAAATGGCATGGTTGTTTGTGAAACCCCCGCGGACAGTCACAGAAGTATATATAGGGAGTAGTAACCCAAGAACGGTGCAAGCCCATTGGTGACCAAAAACTAGTGAGTAAGCGTGCGAGCCAGAAAACGACCAAGGTGTGGGGAGCTGTTCCGGACTGCCATCGACCAAGGGGAATTTCCACTTGGCCCAAATTGAGAGGGGGTCAAGTGGGGGAGTAAAGAGGGACCGTTATGTCCCGGTGAGCAGCCGAAGCTCCGGGTTGGCCCGGCGGCCAGTTTGGGAGTTAGGCGCGCGCATCAAAGTGAGTAACTATGACTTGAAGGGGAGTTTACCGAAGTGAGGTGCGCGAAAGCCATAGTGGGCAGCATAGTGGCAGCCTAGTGATTGGACTAGTGGTTGGACTAGTGGTATACTAGTGTGTGGTGTGCACATGTGTTGTGCGGTTTAGGACAGCGATGTAGTTATGTAGCAATATGTATGCGCACGACAGCTGTCAAGTTATTTCACCACTAGTTGATGTGGGACGCCACAACTTGGATGTTAGTTTCCACAAAAATGGACAAGTTGATGAGGACATCGACTCCTCGTTGGTGGGGGTGTGTGTCGCGGCCCTTTGCCTTGAGGGCTGGGGGTCGGGATACAAGAGGGGCTGCCCATGTGGTGGGGGCAGCGGCAGCGAATAGGAAAGGGGGCTGAAGCACCCTTGAGTGCTGAAGGCACTCAAGATGGCGGAGGTGCTCACTAGGTGGAGCCCCGTAAACCGGGTTGTGGTGGTGGGGGTCCATTGGGGCCGTGGTGGGTGGGCCAAGACTCACCGCGACTCACCACAAAAGGTTGAGGGTCTTCGTGGTGGTTCACCATAAAAAGACTGTGTTGTTTGTGAAACCCCCGCGGACACCTACAGAAGTATATATAGGAAGTAGTAACCCCGAGAACGGTGCAAGCCCGTTGGTGACCAAAAGCTAGTGAGTAAGCGTGCGAGCCGGAAAATGACCAAGGTGTGGGGAGTTATTCTGGACTGCCATCTACCAAAGGGAATTTCCACTAGGCCCAAAGTGGTGGAGGGTCTTTTGGAGGCGCAATGGGGACCGTTATGCCCCGGCGAGCAGCCGAAGCTCCGAGTTGGTCCGACGGCCAGTTTGGGAATTAGGCGCGCGCATCAAAGCGAGTAACTATGACTTGAAGGGGAGTTTACCAAAGTGAGGTGCACGACAGTCCACATACGAGCCCAATGACGGTCACGAACCCTCCCAGGGAAATGCAGCAAGATCCCTTGCTCTGACAAAAGTTTGGAATGATCTTTAACAATGCTCATGTCCAATTGGAGAACAGGTTGGTCTTCATACAGGATCGCAGCCACCTCACTCCAAATCTCAGATTGACTACCCGGGGGGGAGGAAGAGAAGAGAGGAGTGCCCAGGAGCCCGGAGCCATTGTGTCTATTGTTGTTCCAACTTCTTCTCCGTTCGCGATAGGCCCTGTTGGCCCGATAAGTGGCTAGCCTTGGGGGCCCTCCAGACGTCGTGTTGATCAGAGGAGCCATGAAGAATGGGAGGAAAGAAAACAGTCGGAAGATAGTTGAGAATCAAGAAGACAGCTGCCGCAACAGCAAGGAGAGCGGAGAGGACAGATGACAACAAACAAGGTTGCAAGGGAGAAGGAACAAAGAGCAGAGTAGATATAAGAGGAGGAGAGTGTCACTTATGTGCAGTTACTTCAAGTGCCCTTGAAAGTAGGAGAACCCCTCAATGAGTTGAACTGCCACTGAGAAGGGCAGAGAAGACATCATGTGGCGAATCAGCACAGGGAGGGAAACGTAACAGAAGGGAAGGCTTCGCTTGGCAGTTTCACAGCGGAACACGCATCCCCATGTCACCAAATGAAGAGAAAAAAGACAAGAGCCATGAAGATAAACCCTGCGAAGCCGGTCGTGAAGGTCGCATAAGGATGATCACATCCAAGAAGGGGAGAGAGAGGGAGGGGGAGAGAAACATTCGGTAGCAGTGAGAGGGGACTTGCGAAACGGCTAAGTCCCAATCCTACTCACCGCAAAATACGGGGCGATCTACATCGCTTCGCTCCAATATTCCATGTGTGGCACTCACAGAAAAACCTTTATTTCTATGTATGGTGAGCAATATAAATACCATACCAGTGCTCATATACCCCCAACATCACTAGAAAACGAAAGACAATACTAACAATACTAGTACCATACTCATACACAGCCCAAAATACAACTACTCACACCAGATTGGGACCCAAGTTGCTCATATCATACCTGTATACCAGCCTGGTATGAAAAAAGGGGTTGGACCTTCATACCAGGACCAGTCTGGTATTAAAAAATGGGACATACCAAGTCCAACACTGCCAGGTACACACCGACCCAACCTGGATAGGTACTAGTGTTAATTGTTAACCCTCTCTATTTGTTAGATTCTAGGCTCACTAAACCTGTAGCTTGTGGGCGATTGCCGGCAGGTGCTGTGCCGCTAGCCTCTCATCAGGCCACTGATGCTACTGATGATACTCTTCGATTCCGCCCTTCCTCTGTCTTTTGATGCTTGCGCCTGTTTTCCTCCTTTCGATTTGATGACGGGGAAAATAATGCCTTCCCTATCTGCCTCCACCATGTCTTTTAGAATAGAGGGAATAATGCCTGTGAGAAGCAGCTTTGAGGCCTATCGACGTCCCCAATTGTACTGTTTGCAATCCTGCGCGTGCATTTCTTGCATCTCAAATGGAATCCTATCAGCTTCTCTTATGAATTCTTCTCCATGATTTTGTCTCAGGGACTACTGACCAGTAAGCTTCCCAGCAGAAAGGGTTTGACTACTTGCAGGGCTAGTCCCCTGCCGGCCATGGTGGAGGCCCCACATCCGAACCCTAGAGTGGCTTTGACTGTTGATGGATTCGTTACTGCCACTGTAGCAGCTCTCTCGAGAACCTTGGTGGCGGTAGCCATCATCTCTGAAGCACTGGTGCGAGCTGCAAGGGTCTTGGGAGAAACCCTAACTACCACAAGACTCCCAGGAAATTCGAAAACGAAAGAAGAGATGGAACTTGTTGCCGTCTTAAAGGGGAGACTCATGTGCGCAGCGGCCCCACTCTTTTTTGCAGCTATAAGTAAGACAAGGGCTGTGAATACGCCTCTTACTGTGGTGGCCAGTGGCATGGCCAAGTGGTTGGAGTTCTCATGGTGCGCATGCTTCTAAGTTGGTTTCCAAATATACCATGGGAGCGGCAGCCACTTCAAGCCATTCGTGATATGTGTGACCCATACTTGAACCTCTTCAGGAACATTATCCCCCCCTTTTTAACGCCCTTGATCTTAGTCCGATGCTAGCCTTCATGGTTCTGGGGGTGTTGACTTCAATTTTGAATACCACTGTGTAAGGATGAGCGAGTCTCTAATACTCAAAGGCTTACAAGGAATTCGGGTTTGGCTTGTGCGGTGGTCAGTGACCAGTCTCAGGCTGATGAAAGTTGTCATAGAGTTTTCAAGGAGTCCTATTTGGCATTTCAGGTGAATTGTGACATGCGTAGCAATTTCAGTCATAGAACAAATTTGCTAGAATAGGTAGACAATGGAAGCAAACATCCATTGACTGAACATACCGTACTGGTAAGATATGGAATTTTCTGGAAGATTATGTTTTCCATGTGTACTCGGTGAATGGATCGCTGAGCTACATTCACCCTGCTGTCTATAATGCGTAGGTCGGAAATAGTTTATTTTCTGCGATTCAGAACTGTTTAGAGTGCATGTGACTTACAGTTACCCTGTCAGCAGTTGAACTAGTAATCGTGGATGAATTTCTTTGATTGAAAGATTTGGACATATACAAAGGGCTTGCTTGTTTACATTTCCACTTCTCTACATGATTGACGTCGTGAGAAATTGGATGCTGTGCGTTGAAGCTGAGTAACAATGTTAAGTTCTGGCTGTGCAATTTGCAGGACAAATGGAAGGAATATGGGAACTAAACTGCCTTTGCTGTCTTTTTCATTTTTAGCTGATGTACGAGCTTTCTAGCTAGAAGAATGCACTTTGTTTGTTGTCAAACAAGAACTAGATGTGTGTGCAGAATGAAGCACTTTGTTTGAGTGGTGGTATTAGACTGGAAGATCATGTTGTCTGGGGGGTAGGATTTCTATTTGAGCTCTTTGAGTCTCTTTGGTTTTGCCGCCAGAATGTCCTGGGGACTGCTCCAGAAGAGGACAATGTGTGATATGGTCAGGAGCCGCAGGGTGTTTTCCTTGTAAGGAATGGACTGATCCGGTGGTGACTACCATTACAAATAAATATTTTTAACTTTTGCAAGAGTTAAAAGTGAAGACATACAAGCCATCAGCTCACACCATATGCAGTGTGGGAGGTAAATTTGATGCATTATCTGTTTTGAGGTTTAGCACTCCCTGCTTCCGGCCCCACGATATTCACAGTATTCCCAGCTTCAGTTGCACTACTCCCCACACTCCCTGTCCCCCCAGAGCCAGATCCAGGCAGCCCGCCTGATCCCCCTGAGCCGACACCTTCGTTGGCCTGTGATCCAAGTGCTCCACTTGATCCAGGTCCAACGGGTTGGGATGTCCTGGTTGTAGTCTCAACCTCAGCTGTTGGGTCTACTTCTTCATATCCTTCCTCTTCCAATTTCTTCTCTCTGTTTTCATCCTCCAAGTTCTGCCCTTGGGTTTCTTCTTCACTCATGTAACTCAACTGTAATGGTGTTGGAGAGTCTGAACTCTCCGTTGGCTCTGCCACATCCTCTTCTCCTTCTTCACCTTCTGCTTCAGAAACTGGAGTTCCTGCTTTTGGTGTTCCATGCCAACTCTTATCAAAGATTTCTTTCAAATCTTTTATCCAGGGATGTACCTCAGATCTTTCACCTCGTGATTGATCTTCTTCCTGTACCAATTCCCTTAATCTTTCTTGCAAAGAAACAGAAGGAGTGGCATCCAACTCTAGTTCTTCTGGTATGGGTGATGTACTCTTTGATCTTAATGGTGTGAGAGGTCCAGATGATTCCCCTATGTCTATTCCTCTCTCCCAAAGATATGGATAATTAGCTTTCAGATAGCTTTCTCTTTTGCTGAATATCTCTGGCGTCTAGCTTCTCTTTCATCACTCATGTCCCATGTCTTTCATTTCTTTTTAATGTGGCCATAACCAAAACTCTCTTCTGTAATATCTCTCGTATATGCCTGGGTTTCTTTCAAGCTTCAATGCACCCTTGGCTATACTTGAAGTCTCCGTTACCATATAACCATATGGCAAACAAGTCTGAAAAGCTGTTCTTGGTGTGAGTTTGATCCACAAAATATCCTTTGGAATCCAATTCTTTACCAGTACAAGCTCTTCATGCATATGAGTATAAACATTCACCTTTCTTTCTTCCCAGCCTTCAAACTCTACTCGCTTAATGGATAGCAATGCTATCACAATACCAATGTGGTAACCAACGTGCTCTTCCTCTACAGGCTACCTGATAAATCTTTATCACTCCTTTCTCCAGACCCCATTCCGGATCAGCATCATGCACTCGTTTAAGAATATTTTCTTTATAACCGTCTGGCAATTCCAAGAACCTTTGAAAGAATTGTTTGGACAATCTTTCTTCCTTCGTTCCACAGGGAATTTGATTCACTTCAAATTCTTTAATGGTCCAACCACCATGATCCCACCAGATGCCTGTCACATCTGGTGGGCATAAGAGCGCGGGAGTAGTGCTTCCCCACCTCCACCAGAAAGTCTGCACCAAGGGCGGGATCAGCAATGGCCACGTATTTCACCATCCGCGACTTGTACTTGATGCGAGCCTTTGCCTCCGCAGCTTGGAGATACAATTCCAGTGTCGGGAGGGCGAGTTTCTTCTCCTCTGACTCCATGTAGAACCTCCTCGCATGTGCCAAATCCTGGTCAATTTTCGTCTGTCAACAATGCCCACATAAGATTAGAAATCCTGATCCACACTATTTCTTCAATTGGGGGAGCAAATACTGATTAGATCAACAAATGAAGAGAGCAGATCGCAATACCCAAAATATGTAGTCCACCATGGCGTCCATGCTCAGCCTATACCAGGTTCTGTCTGCCTTTGCCTCGGACTTGCGCAGGAGATCGGCACTGAGGGAATTGGCAAACTCTTGCACCCCCTGCTTCCCGACATCCTTCACTCGAAAGAGCATGTGGGACAAGTTGGTGGCAATGAAGGCATTCTCAATCACCCTGCAATGCGACGTTTCCAATAAACGAGACTAAAATAAATGAGACGATTGGCAATGCAATGAGTGTTTGAAATTGAAAGTTCCCGTGCAAGGAGCATTTTAACTTACGAGTTGATGTCTGCCATAGCGGCTTTGAGAAGACTGCGATTCTTTGGCCCCGCAATCTTCAGCATAAGACACTCCATGGCGTAATGTCAATCTAGCTTGTTGGGGTGGGCTTGGGCTATGTGCTCCATCCATGCCAGGAGCCGATGGTTGTCGTCCCACACATAGTCCCAGACAAGTGCTGGAAAAGAGGATCGTTAGCAATTAATTTCTCGAACTCCTCATTTCGCCTTTGCCAATGGGGGCCCCTTTTGTCGAGTTCCTCGGAAATGTGTGCACGAGAAGCTCCGTGGTCGTTCTCAATCGAGACATAAAACGCGGCAGACCCCATTCGATATCCGTCCTGGAAAGAGAATTTCAGCTTGTCGATATTGCTTGGGAGGGTAGGTCTGACCACCTGCAATGATATCAAGCGGCAGAGAGGAATCCGCAGCTTTGCCGGGTAGACCATGCCTCCCAGGACCGGTTTGGGGCTTGGGGATCTCCGGGAGGATGTCATCCTGGTCAGAAAGGTCCCTCTCGTCCTCCTCAACTCCCACATGCACCACCAGAAGTTCGTCCTACCCTCTCCCCGTGGCAACTGCATCTGCCCCTCCACCTGCCACATACTGTGGTGTGTGTGGTGTTTTATCCCCTCCCTCAGTCTCCACTGTATGGGCAATTGCACCTTCTGCTGCCACCCGCGATGGTGTAACCAGCAAGGATGCAGCCGGTGTCTTAGTGCCTCTTTCTGGTGTCTTAGAGGATGCAGGTTTTCTGTTGTGCCTCTCTCGCTTACATAGGCATCTATCACTGCCTTTTCTCTGGCCTCTTCAGTGGCCTTCTCTCTCGCCTCTTCTCTTGCCCTCTCTTTTGCCCTCTCACGGGCCTTCTGTTTCTTACTTGGCGTAGTTGCAGGGGAGGCCTCCAGGACGACCACCTTCGACCCTAGGGAACTCATACCCTCACGCGCCTTCGTGGGTGTTCTGTTCACTCCCCCCTCCGCAACCTGTGATGGCTCTCTCACCGGGGATTGCATGTTTTCTTCTTCTTCTTTGCGTGGGCGGGCCCTCCTACATGTGCATCAACTTCCTCGATGGGTGGATCTGCTGGCTGTTTTCGTCGCCCTGCACCTGCCATGCCGATTGCACCAACCTCCCAAATGCCTATTCGGGCATACTCCCGCTCCAGGGCCTCCCGTCCACCAACAAAGGCAACAAACGAGCCACAGTCATGAGAGGCAGAGTAAGGTGTGGCATGAAACAACCATCAAAGCAAAATCAACTAATGGCTAACAATCACATGCAAAAGCACATGCAGAAGGATAACAAAACAAACAAAACAAAGCGAAGAAGACGACGACACATGTTACACAGAGTGGAAGAAGCAGGGGCTCGCCTGAGAGTGCTCGACTTCAATTGGCGTGGGCTGTGAGCAAGACAAAGGGATCTCCTGCTGGAGCTTCAATTTGGCCATGCGAGACGTTGAACGCGGCCCGTAGTACAAAGGTTTGAGTTTGCGCCGCAGTCTGGATGTGGGGTTTCTCTCAGGAGAGCCACGCCCTTCTTCATGCGGCATAAGTCCGAATAACAGAAAAATCTCCCGCAGAATGCGTGGTGGCACACCTCGAACGGAACTTCATCCACCCGTCACATCAGGGGTTCCAGGCGTATCCGGGAAGCAAGTGCGGAATCCGTGCGGAACGTCCGGTTCAAAACCGATGACGGCGGACAATGAATGCGGGCCGGCGCCCTTCAATGTCATAGGTATCGAGCTCGCCTCCTGGCGCCACCTGGCCCTCCCTCTCCCCGAGACTTTATCGACAGTCCGCTGGATGTAAAAACGGCACCAAATTTCCATCTAGCGGATGAAGTCGGAGCGCCACGTGGCCCTCCCTCCGCCCGAGACATCATCATCCACAAGCCCCTGGATGGAAAAATGGCACCGAATTTCCATCCAGCGGATGAAGTCGGAGCGCCACCTGGCCCTCCCTCCCCCCGAGACGTCATCATCCACAAGCCCCTGGATGGAAAAACGGCGCCGAATTTCCCTCCAGCTGATGAAGTCGGAGCGCCACCTGGCCCTCCCTCCCCCCGAGACGACCTCATGATCCACAAGCCCCTGCATGGAAAAATGGCGCTAAATTTCCATCCAGCGGATGAAGTCTGAGCGCCACCTGGCCCTCCCTCCCCCCGAGACGACCTCATCCACAAGCCCCTGGATGGAGAAACGGCGCTGAATTTCCATCCAGCGGATGAAGTCGGAGTGCCACCTGAGCCGACCTCCCCCCGAAACGAACTCATCGACAGGCCCCTGGATGGAAAAACAGTGCCAAATTTCCATCCAGCGGATAAAGTCGGAGCGCCACCTGGCCCTCCCTCCCCCCGAGACGACCTCATCCACAAGCCCCTGGATGGAGAAACGGCGCCGCATTTCCATCCAGCGGATGAAGTCGGAGCGCCACCTGGCCCAACCTCCCCCCGAGACGACCTCATCGACAAGCCCCTGGATGGCAAAACGGCGCCGAATTTCCATCCAGCGGATGAACTCCTGGCGCAACCTGGCCCAACATTCCCCCAAGACGACTTCATCCGGAGCCCCCTGGATGGAAAAACGGCGCCTTCCATCTAGCGAATGAGATTTGTAGCGGTAAGGTCCACAAAAAAGGCCTCGAGGAAGAAAACTGTATGTTTAGGGCCGAATTACACAAAAAAACTCAGAAAAAACGAAGTAACGACTGAAAATGGTTCAGGACGGCTCCATCGGATGGAAATTCGGCGCCATTTTTCTATCCGGGGGATGGAATCTGGCATCCACGTGGAGGCCTCTTCCCCCGAGACGACTTCATCCGAGCCCCCTCGGATGGAAATTCGGCGCCATTTTTCCATCCGGGGGATGGATTCTGGCATCCACGTGGAGGCCTCTCCCCCCGAGACGACTTCATCCGAGTCCCCTCGGATGGAAATTCGGCGTCATTTTTCCATCCGGGGGATGGAATCTGGCATCCATGTGGAGGCCTCTCCCCCCGAGACGACTTCATCCGAGTCCCCTCGGATGGAAATTCGGTGCCATTTTTCCATCCGGGGGATGGAATCTGGCATCCACGTGGAGGCCTCTCCCCCCGAGACGACTTAATCCGACCCCCTCGGATGGAAATTTGGCACCATTTTTCCATCCGAGGGATGGACTTGGAGTTCCACCTGTTGCTCCCTACCCCCGAGACGACTCCATCCAAACCCCCCTGGATGCAAATTCGGCGCCGTTTTTCCATCCAGGGGATGGACTTGGATGAACATGTTGGTGCCATCTCCCCCAGGAGGTCTTTCGCGGGACTCGGTTTTATGGAGCCGACCACGAAGTAAATGCTGTGCCTCATTCCTGGGTATGGACATATTAAATGATGCGCATTTGTTTGCCACTTGTCCAAATTTCCCCGTCACCCACTGCGTTTCAACCCGACCCAGCAAGACCAGTTCCTCGCTCTGAGCTCTTCTCACTTCCTCTCCTCCCACACTCCCACTTCCTTGCACTCCCTCTCTGCTTCCTAGCAGCCCTTTCATTACTCGGCGATGGCGTGCTAGGATCCCAGCAATTGCCCCAACGGTGGTCTCACCCTATGGAATTTCTCGCCCAAGTCAGGGGACATTTTCATATTCCTGCAGGATTGGATAGACCAGTCTCAGCAGAGGTAGGTCCACCTGTCCGCTGTTGAGTACCTTCCTGGCTTCCACGATCAGCCTCGCGGGGAGGTTGAGTTTTCCATGAGCAGAACTCCATGAGCAGTGAGCAGGTTTTGCCGAACAGTACCAAACTTAAGGGAATATTCATAGAATATATCAAATATCCAAAGAATATTCTTTTGAACCAGTGCCGAGCCTATGTGGAGGAATATTCTATCGAGGAATATTCTTCCAAACCTGTGCTGAGCCTATGCCGAACTAGTTCGGACCACTTTCGAACCTATGGCACTGTTCGGCGCTGGCACCTACGTTTTCTAAAATACAGATTTTTATTTTTTTTAATTTTTTTTCCCTTCAATTTTTTTTTAGTGTATGAAATGGTGTTCGGTGCCAAACTTTCAACATTTGAGGGGTTATATGCAATATAAATTTAGTAAAATCTCATTTGGAATCCAAAATGGGAATATTCTATAAACCGAACCTATCCCGAACTTCGAACCTAGAAGTGGTTCGGCAAACAGGTCCGGACGGTTCGGTGACGTTCGGCAAAACCTGCTCACTGCTCACTGCTCACTACTCATGGATTTTCAGCCCCCCTTGCGGGGACGGGATTGCGGGGCTCTGGTGCCTGCGAATCGTCGATCTGCAGTATCCGCCTGCATGGAACATCCCCAAAAGCCGCACGGCCTTCCTGTATCATTGGAGGTGCTGCCAGTGGGCCTACGAGGATTGCATCGGGTGTACGTACAGGCCTCAGAGGATTCCCTCGCAAACAGTCTATGGGGACATTCTCTTAAGCTACGAGGATGAGTCCTATGGACATAGAGTCTCCATAGCAAAGATCTCCATTTACGATGGTGCATATATCGGAGGACATGACACCCACCAAAGGGGAGCGGGCTGCATCCATTGTCTTCACTTACCGATACCCTGTCAGTCATGAGCTTGTTGAGAGGCCAATCGAGGTTCCACCTTCTTGGTGAGAATAGTGCAACACGACAGCAAATTCCCAACTTAGCTGAGCATGGATTGCATGCATACTTTTGGCTTACCTCGGCTTGTGAGGGCATGCATACTTGTCACAGTTCATTATTAATATTTTTTTTTCTTTGAACCAAAGTTCCACTTTCTGTGCAATGTTGCATTTTGTTGAATGTTGATTTTTACCTGAGAGGGTCCAGCACTCAAGCTTGTAATCAGACCCTCTGGAATGCCACCTCTTTCAATTCCCTCTGTCCATGGGGAAGGTGCTTGCACGCTCGCCCCCCCACGCTTCTCGTCAGATGCGGCAATTATTGGTTTGCACAGGGCACCTGCATAGTCTGCAGCTTTCTGACTGCATACCGTTGGCAGTTATTGAGCAAAGGTCAGGGGCCGCATTTTGGAGACAAGGTTCATGAAAACTCTGATAGTGGATTTTTGGGAGTGTGGGCTTGCCGAATTCGTCAATAGGCTTCGACGCTCCTCCACATCGGCCCTGCTTTGCTTTGCCTCGCTGCATCCCCGCTTCTCCCAGGGCAGTTGCTCGAACGTTGTGCTCGCAGTCTTGTGTCCACATCTCCCATGGCTGAAAACTCGAGCGTTATAGTGTATTGCCCTCCTCACGAGCATTGAGCTACATTTCCATGCAGAGGGGGGATCTGTCGGGTTATGGAGAAATATCTCTGCGTACGATACCACCTGAAACCGGGGTCAGTATTCCTGGAGGAGGAAATGAAGGGTTCAAATGGAGTTGTAGTCGAAAGTATTGTTGTGCTCCACGATGATTTTGGCAACGGCAAGGAATGGCGAGTTCCACCATCGGACAACGTCATATACAGAGCTGTTGGGGACGTCATTTGCCCGCCAAATGCGCCTTCTTTCTTGCCGCCATCCACGAAAGAATCCGCGAATCTAGGAGTTGATAGCTCAAAGAGAGAAATCCTTAACGAAGTTAATCCAAAGGCTCCCCCATCAATGAAGATGAGCGAGAACTAGGTTGTTCACAACTTGTCGGACTCAGATGAGGTCATGGAAGTTCCAAAATCATCCTGGAGATCAGGCAAGTCCTCAATGGACATCAGCGGACGAGGGAGTCATATTCCTAGCACGAGCTCAGCAACTCAATCCATTCTTGATATTCTGCGAGGGCTTCAGACGGAGGGACACCGCTTCGAGCTAGCTGGGCTGGACTACAGCAAGTTCACAATCAATCCGTGACACGCCTTCCCGCAGACGTCGACGACAATATCTTTTTTGAGTTCCTTCCTCGAACGGACAATTCTAGGACGTCCGGAATGTTGACAGATATGGATAGGAAACATGACGGTCATCCTTCGTGCATCACTAGAACCACCGGCATAAAGATGCTCGATGGTGTGCGGTGCGCTACGTTGTGTGTGCGGGCGTGCTGCGGTGTTTCTCCCCAACTTGCTTCCACTTTAAATCCAGAGGTCACAAGAACGAGATGGATTGGACAGGCACAACTCATCAACCATTTCGAGCTCAGGAAAAGGTTCCAAACTACATATTTAAGTGTGCGTATTGCATAGAACCACCGCATTGCATGTCTGTTTGTAATGCCAAACAGTTCTATGTATGCCACCGTTTCCCTGACCTCACACGAGTTTGCATACACGTTGGTGTGCATTGTCACAAATTGGCGAGGGGGAACTCGCGGGAGGCTGCCCAGGAGGCAGAGCAGCTCATTCAGGAGGAGGTTAAGTTGAGCCCTGGTACCAAACCCAAACAGATATAGCTGCAGGCTGCCCATAAGATGGCATTGGGCAGAATAATGTCGGAAGATAGCGCTGACAAAGTTCATCTCGATGAGATAGAAATGAAGGAATTGCTGGAGTCAGTGTCCCACGTCTGTTCTCAGAATGTCCGAAACCACATTGTCTCCTGCAAACAGAAAATTGGGCGAGGCTCGGATATGCACTCCATTCTGGAGGTGAAGCGACAATGTCGATATGACTACATTCATGGAAGTCGATTTCCAGGACAAGGGACTGAGGCAGATCGTTGTTTCGTATTCAAAATGTCAACGTGTGGGCATGGCAACGGCGTGGATCTGGTCCACCGGATGACGAGTGGAGACTTGTCAAACAATTTTCGACCATATCAAGCGAATTACAAATCACCAGTGGGTAACAATGGGTGCACATGTGTACGACCCCCACTACAGGATGCTAATGACAATTGCTATTTGTGAGATGAAAGGGGAGGACACACAATTGGAGATGCTTCTTTGGTAGGGAATAAACGAACAGCTGGCGAGGGCGGGATTGCCCCCGCTGAATTTCCGTGGTTTCATGGCGGACAACGCATAAGCAAATTGGGCTGCAATCCGAAGGGTGTACGGGGAAGACCCCAATGTTCCAATGGAAGGCAAGGAGAGATCTTGTGGGTTCCATTTTCTCCAGAGCTTGTCGCAGTACACAACCAGGCTCGTGGCGCCAGAATTCAGAGAGGACCACCGTTCCATGTGTCTTGCGTGGACGCGTGCTCCCACCTTGGATGATGCAGAGACACAGTTTGCATGTATACGGATTTGGTGGACAACGTCAGGTGCTGTAAAGAAATCAAACGAGGGAGCAATGGTCAATTGACTAGCATGGTGGCATTATCGTTTCCTCCAGTTCGGCGACTATATGCGGGAGGTGAGTTGGACGATTTCACGTCCCGTTCAATATTATGCTATTCATTATTTGTAACTTGCTTCTAATCTAAGAATGTGCATATGCAAGAAATGTGTCTGGACTCCGACACCGACATACCGACAACAAACATGGCCGAATCAGTACATTCTTCCTAGCGTGCCTCCTCTGTGGCGCATCTGGTGGACATCCTCGCTGCCACAACAGAGGACATTGTGAGGTCAATTATGCAGCAATCCAGGTACAACGAATTCTTGAAAGGGAAACAGTGGGGCTTGGGGCCGGATAGGCAGGAAATGCTGATGCGGATCCTCGAAAGTGGGCAGCAGCCTTGCGAGAGGGCCTTCGAGATACGCCATTGCTTCGAAGAGGCCAACACTTGGAAGGAGGTGTTCACACCCGTCCAGTGAGACGAAAACTTGACGAGCCACCTGGCGGAGAAGAGGATTCCTGGCGAGCTGATAAGAATATTCGCACGCTCCCTCATGGTCCTGTAATGTTGCCTGAAGATGACTCGTCGAGCACCGCAAGCCCTGCACGTTCAAGATCGTCATCTCCTTTGAGCACAGGGCACGTGCTCGAGGAACATAATGAGCCATATGTCGTCACGCAGTACAACATACCCATTGTCGAGACAAGAGTGTCAGAGTCATAGTGGAGAATTGCAAGGACATTGCCGGCATTTCAAAGGAAGTGCTGCACCATCCGGGTAGATACGAGAGCACGCTACGGTGATATGATTTGGAGGAACCCACACGGTGCTGTACCTGCACCTTGTTTTAGCGGCAGCGAATAGGAAAGGGGGCTGAAGCACCCTTGAGTGCCAAAGGCACTCAAGGTGGCCCTAGGCGCTCACTAGGTGGAGCCCCGCAAACCGGGTTGCGGTAGTGGGGGCTCCACGAGGGGTGGTGGTAGCTTAGGGAGTCGTAGTGGGGGTGACATAGGACTCACCAAGAGGCTGAGGCCTTATGGTGGGAGTTGTGGGGAATCTTGGGACTCACCGCGGTCCATTGGGGCCGTGGTGGGTGGGCCAAGACTCACCGCGACTCACCACAGAAGGTTGAAGGTCTTCGTGGTGGTTCACCATAAAAAAAAACTGTGTTGTTTGTGACCACGCGGACACCTATAGAAGTATATATAGGGAGTAGTAACCCCGAGAACGGTGCAAGCCCGTTGGTGACCAAAAGCTAGTGAGTAAGCGTGCGAGCCGAAAAGCGACCAAGGTGTGGGGAGCTATTCCGGACTGCCATCTATCAAAGGGAATTTCCACTAGGCCCAAAGTGGTGGAGGGTCTTCTGGAGGCGCAAGGGGGACCGTTATGCCCCGGTGAGCAGCCGAAGCTCCGAGTTGGCCCGGCGGCTAGTTTGGGAGTTAGGCGCGCGTATCAAAGCGAGTAACTATGACTTGAAAATGAGTTTACCGAAGTGAGGTGCGCGACACTTGGTATCAGAGCTTAGAGTTTAGTACGCAATCATCCTTGAGATCGGCCTCACCATGGGGTCGGGCAAGACAAAGCGAAAGCGGAACGGCCCGAAAGACGATGATCCCAGTGAGCCCGGTGGGAGCGACGTGTCACCAAAGCGGCAAACTGAAAGTGAGGCCGCTCAACGGAGCCCGAGGACTTCCCAAAGGCTCTGCCAGACCAACAGATGCCTCCCATGCCAGCAGCCTATTGGGAAGGGTTGTTGGGGCAGTTTGGTGGGACGCTAAAAGACGTGATGAGGGCGGTTAATGCCACTTCCACTAAGACAAAGTTTAAGGTGAAGCCTAAGGAACCTGACACCTTTGAGGGCGTCCGAAATCAGAAGGCACTCAACACCTAGCTCTTGGAGCTTGAGCAGTACTTTCGGGCGGCCAAGTTGAGTGACGAGGATCGGATGGAAGTGGCTCCCACCTATTTGAGGGGGCTATGCTCAACAATGGTGGAAGAAACGCCTTCATGACCAAGGGCCAAACCGAGAAACCTCGAGCTGGAGTGGGTTCAAGGAACTTATGAGAAGACAGTTTGTGCCCCTCAACGCGTCCTGGCTCGCCCGGGACAAGATGAAGAACTTGAAGTAAACGGATGACATTCAGGGATATGTTCAGGCTTTCAATGTATTATTGCTCGAAGTCACGGATATGGCGGAACCAGAAATGGTTTTCAACTTTGTGGCGGGACTGGCCCCATAGGCCAGGCGGAAGTTGGAGGAGAGGCCACCAAAGACTTTGAACGAGGCATTTGAAAGGGCTGAATGCTTCTCGGATGTCCCTAGGGGCGAAAGACAGGGCCGTACGGAGCTGAACCACAAGAAGTTCCGACGGGAGGGTGACTCCTTAAGTGGGATAGGCCACGCGGCGACAATGACACATGGAAATCGAAGGGAGGGCCTTCGCACGTCAAGGCGGCAACCGGTGCTCCGAAAAGAAAATCAGGTACGGCGGCTTATGGTGGACAAAAGGCGACCTTTGATGGGGTGTGCTTTAATTGCGGGGAGCGGGGGCACATGGCCAAGAAGTGCCTGAAACCCCGACAATTGAACATGACTCGGACGACCACGGAACTGTCCGAAGACTCCATCAGCCGCTTGGTGGAGGCGGTGGTCGCCAAGACTGGCAAGGTAGGCAACTACTCTTGTGAGTTATACCAGGAGACGAGAGCTGTGCGTAAATGAAGTCAGCTAATGTTCGTGTGCGGGGTAATTTTCGGAACTAACGTGTCATTGCTGGTGGACACAAGAGTGTCGCACTCCTTCATGACACCGGCAACGACACGGAAGCTGGGCCTCCCGATAAATGATGTGGAGGCTTCTATTGAAGTGCGTTCTACCAAATTAGAACCACAACTGGCAACAAGGTGGCGTTCGATGTTCCTCTTCAGCTGAGGAGTTGGGAGGGACGTGAGAACTTCACCATTTGCGAGATCGATGGAGTGGACCTCATTTTGGGGATGTCTTTTTTGAGCAAATCCGGAGCAATCATAGATGGCCGCAAGAGAGTAGTCACGCTACCGTGTGGGGATGGTGGCGAAGTTTTACGGATGTCGGAAACGCCCAACCGAGTGGGAGGCGAATAAATTTGTTGTTAGCAAAGGAGTGGGCCGTGGATGAGCCACACTTACACGTCAACTAGGGTATTCTCCATAATGATATCTGGAACAATTCCAGCTTTAATTATGTCAGCATAGACTTGTTTGCCCTTCTCCAGGGCTGTCAAGCTTGCACAGGCATTGACAACACAAACAAACATAGCCTGGTCAGGTGCCACCCCGTCTCATACCATTTGCTTATAGGTCTCCAAAGCCTCCCTACCACACCCATGCTGAGCATATCCTGCTATCATCGCACTCCATGAGACTACATCTCGTTTAGCCATATTGTCAAACACTTGCCATACATTATTTATGCTCCCGCATTTGGCATACATGTTTACCAAGGTAACACCTAGAATGTTATCTGACACAATTTGGCTTGATAATGTCAACATGGATCTCTTTGCCCTTCTCCAGGGCTGCCACACTGGCACAGGCCTTGAGAACACAAAGAAATGTCATACATGTTCCTACATTCCTGATCCAGTATGAAAAGATTCACAATGCAATTGTGGTCGAAGAGGCTCTCAGAAGTGTTTGCTACCCTGATCATGAGGTAGGATTTGAAGCTACTCAGGTTCGGTGCAGATTCCCCATATGACAATCCAGGCATATTAGCTTGCTAGATACTAGATCTTCAGTAACATTGCTAATTCATAAAAACTTGCTATTCTATTTGGAGCCAGTATTGAGAACAAAAATACATCAGAGAGACAAATCCTTGAACAAAACGGCAGAGATCTTAGGTAATCAGTCAGCTACTAACCTGTGATAAGAGGAATTATGTAGCCTGCACGCCAAGCATCCCAAGCAAGATGTAGGGCGTGGACTCCGGATGGCGCTTGACATGTGACAACTGGGCACCAATATATAGCAGCATCGGAGTTAGGGTTGCCACACTCAACGACCCTTCCAGACTCTTCCGAGAATTGATCTCATCCCGCTGTCGCTTATAAGTGATATGGAAAGTCTCAAGATTCATCGGTTTGCACTACTACGTTTAGGGGGGGTTTAGCGACGCCCAACCCCCCGCGCCCCATTTCCCGTGTGACGCCCTAAGCATCACAGAAAATTCTTGCGACGCCTGAGGGACTGCCAATTTGGCCAAGTCCCTACTTGTGACGCCCAGGGTTTAGGTTGCGATGCCTTAGCGATGCCTAGGGCGTTGCTTCAAGCACCAAAAAAAAAAAAAAAAAAAAAAAAACCATCGTATTTTTAATGCGACGCCCAGGGCGTCGCTTCAAGCACCTCGAAAAAAAAAAAAAAAAAAAAAAAAAAAAAACGTTTTTTAAATGCGATGCCCTAGGCGTTGCTTTTGAGTGTTTTTTTTTTTTTTAATAAGTCATTTTTACCGACGCCTGAGACGTCGCTAAAAATGACTTGATCAGTTTTTGGTTTTTTGCAATAGAGGGTGCAAGAAAAGCGACGCTAGAGACGTCGCCTATATTTGAACGACGCGAGGAGTGCCGCTTTGAGGTCCCGACGAGCAACCGATGTATGCATGAACTACCTTACGTACAAATCAAATCACGAGTTTGTGTGTACGTTTTGTAACTGATATGTTGGTTAGTGTGAACTGTCTTACTATATGTATAATGTAGAGGCCTTGAGTTCAAATTTGCCTAACTACAGGTTGAATGATTTAGGAACTCGATATGTGTCGGCTACTTGCAAACACATGCTCATAGGTTAGGTTTGACACTATGCGGCAAGTGTGTATCCCCCCATTTTTTGAACCGTGTGGATCTCGCCATTTTTCAAAAATTCAAAATTCCAAAAAACCTCAATAAGCGATCCCCAGGGCGTCGCTGACTCCTAGGGCGTTGCTTAAAAAAAAAACGTTTTTTTTTTTTTTTTTTTGCCCCTCCCTGTATGGCTACAGCGACGCCCCGAGCTACGAGCGTACGAGCTAGTGGGGATTTTCACGGGGGTTGGATCTGCGACCCCCCGGCGTCGCCTTAAGTCCGGAATCTGCGACGTCCCCATAGCGAGGCATCTGCGATTTCCGCCAACCCCGAAAATACGCGATGAGCGGTGCCCAGTGCATCGCTAAACCCCCGGAACGGTGTAGTGTTGAGGTAGAAAGGTTCGTTCGTCCACATTCCGTCGGCTGGTGATGTCTATCTTCACAGTTGGTCTTGTCAGCCACCTAGCAATTATTGAGGGGTAGTCCAGAACAATTCAAGGGAACAGTCAAACAATCTACCACGAATATGGCCATAAGTGAGTTTTCCCTTTTCAAACCTGCTCAGTAACCACAATTTTTTAATCAGCAATACTAGAAGACAGTGAAATGTGCTTTGGCAGGGCCTACAACATTCATCTATTATGGAAGTGAAGTGGTGACAACGCGCCAAAAGCAGAACCAACAGCTATAAGAGAGTCACATTGTTTCCTCGATTCTGCCATCAAATATCCAGCAGACATCTGCACAAGTGATGTCAATCTGAGCGAATGAACAGATCAAAATCTAGCCACAGAGAAGAAACATCCTCAAACATTGAAATATGTAGGAAGCCATAGTTGCACAACATTCATCTTATTTGTTAGCTCAATTTGAATGTTAAGGCACAGCACAAGTGTTCCTTGACAAACTTCTTCTCTTTTGCCACATCCTCTTGGTGCTGCTAAGTGTCTTGATAAGTTAGAAGTATGAATCGAAGGTAGCAAGCAACAGTCAACCTGGGAAATTCCATGGAACTCCTAGAGCGTCTGAAGACAACCATCAAGTGCATCATAGTCGCCTCCTTGTGAACCCACTGTCAACAAGCAAAACCCCACAAATATTATTCAACATCAAGAGATTCTCTAAGCTAGAGAGTCTCATACAAATGTGCCACCATGCACCTCTGATCCTAGGCTCAATTGCATCTGCTACTCTCTGTAATCCAACAGGCATTCACCTTTTTGCCTCGATTGTCCCACCATTGACTGGGGTCAGAAAAGTATTCATTCCACAGCTTATTTTTGTCTCTGTTACCTGTTTTTGGATACTTTATTGTTGTCACATTGGCAGTATCATGTCAAAGTCATTATCAAAGATTCACTCAACCAGCTAACTTGCAGAATTCAACATGAAAATTTAGGGCCGATTCTGATAAGAGGGAAAAACAGGATGAAATGTGTTGAAGAATGTGCCTTGAGTAGCAGTGCCTGATTTTATCAATTGTGCCGCTGCTGCTGCGGCTTCCAGTTGACCATCTACCCATGCAGATTTCTTGTAGCTATCCTTCCACAGGGAATCATAGTTAATCTGGAGCTTCAAATCCGGCCCTCTTGGATGAATTTGGACCCACTCTCTATCCCTGCTCCTTCAGCTATCCATGCCTATGCACAAATCATGCATTCCCACGGTTATAGGTCCCTTGGGTATAGACACATTTTCTTTCGCCAAATGTGTTCTGACATTTGCTGATATGGCGGACGCTCACGCTTACGTGGCGAGTACGTACGCTCGCGCCACGTCATGCAGATAGAGCCTGGGCTCCAACAAACATTCATCTTTTTGCCTGGATTGTTCCACCATTGACTGGAGTCGGAAACGTATTCATTCCATAGTTTCTCCTCGTTTCTGTTATCTGTTTTTGGATACTTTCATGTTGCCACATTGGCAGTAACATCTCAAAATCACTCCAAAAACACCATAGATCCACCTACGAGCTAACTTACAGACTGCAACATGCAAATTTAGGGACGACTTTAATAACAGGGGAAAACAGGGTGAAATGTGTTGAAGAAGGTACCTTCATTAGTAGTGTCTTGTTCTATCAATCATACCGCTGCCGCTGCTGTTTCCAGTTGACCATCTATCCACGCAGATTTCTTGTAGCTATTGATCCATAGAGAATCAAAAGTAATCTTGTGTTTGAAATCCGGCCCTCTTGGATGAATCTGGACCTCTATCCCTGCTCCTTCAGCTATCCCTGTCTGTGTACAAATCATGAATACATCCTCAGCCTTGCTGCTAGAAGCTGACACTGACGGCGTGAAGTTCTTCCAGAAAACACCCCAACCCTACTTATTGCAGACGTAGTTCCAATTCTAAATTGCATCTGCTTCTCTCTGTAGTCCAATAGACATTCACCTTTTTGTCTCCATTGTCCCACCATTGACCGGGATCGGAAAAGTGTTTATTCCAAAGCTTTCCCTAATATCTGTTATCTGTGTTTGGATATTTCCTGCTGCTACATCAGCAGTAACTTGTCAAAGTCACTCCAAACCACCACAGATCCATCCAACGAGCTAACTTACGGAATTCAATATGCATCTCAGGGTCGAGTCTGATGAGAGGGCAAAACAGGCTGAAATAGGTCGAAGAAGAAGGTGTCCTCAACACATTATCCTTGACCTTGTGGCATGACCCATGGAGGATTTGACTGACCATCAACCCAAAAAGACCTCTTGTGTGTGCCGCTTGTGTCTGTAGTTAGGTAATGTCGGATTGGTCTGCGAGAACCACCACGGTGCAACTGAGCAGGCAGAGATTGAAACACGTCATGGTAAGACCAAGCTGACTCTCCCAAGAACCTTTGTAAACATCAAGAAGAATACCAAATCGTGGTACTAATAGGAGCCAAGAGCCCACATTTGCAGGATGACAAACTTCTTCACATCATACATTAACCCTTAAGTTCCCAAGCGACCTGAATCGGGTCACTTTGAATTTGCAGTTGGACCTAATTTTTGCAGATCTAATATGATGGGGCCCACTCCTGAAGCTTTAATGACAAGGGATTTGTCTCGAGTATGATGCAAAAAACAAAACTAAAAAAAAAACAAAAGCTGCGACCTACAAAAAATATCTTAGATCTCTCATTTACGTTTTGGGCCTGAAAAGGGCTTGTTGACCGCTGACGTGGCAGGTAAACAAGCCAAAAACAGATTGCACTCCAAAGGCCATTTTTGGCAGAAAATTAGCAATTTTGTAAAAAGAACTTCACCTTGTGGTGTGTGAGGATTACATACACACATCCACCATTGGCTTTTAAAAATTTTGTAGAAAAAAAAGTACTTCATTTAGAGGCACGTTTTCTCTTGTCAATTTTGAGATTTCAACCCCCATGTAATTGCATGCAAAGCAACCATAGGTGAAAAAATCAGTTGGACCTGCAATTTAGTGGGGTCATAGCCACTCCACTATTGATTTGGAAATGGTGGGTCTTGGGGCAAGCAAAATTGGATAAAGCTAGGTTTTGATTTGGTCAAACCAATTTCTTTCTCACTTTTTCTTTGGGACCTGATATTTGAGGTCCGGGCCAATGTTATAATCTCACAATTTCCATGGGTATGTCATGCATAAATGAGCTGGGCCTGCTATAAGGCTGGAATCTCTGGATGATTTTTGGTAGGTTTCTTGGGGCAATTTACTACAGCTGGGTACCCAAAATTCGTAAAAAGTCAAAAAAGGGCTTGGGAACTTAAGGGTTAAGAAAAGCCACCCCTAGGGATTGCGGTTGTCCCACTGCGGTTGTCCCACCATCGTGCAAATTCTAGCTCTCATGCGATGTACTCATAATTTGCAAATATCTCACCCCGCGCGCTGAAGCACTCCGGTTATTTTTGGGCATTTCAGGCAGGTTCCAAAGAATTGACGACGGTGACGTGGCTATGATGATGAGGCACTATGGCTCCCTATTCCTGCTCTACGTTAAACTAGCTTCCGACCTTTGGTCGTCGCTAGAATAATAATAATGAAAAAATAGCGTGTCAATATAGCAACTAGACAATTGTGAGGCTAGGGTTTAAGCTCGGCAGGTGAGGTGCCCTAAAATGGTGAAAGCGGGCGCATAAAGGCAGGAACCGACAGCATGGCGGGTATGCACATGGGCAGGCTGCAGGGCGGTCCCGGAGAGCTTCGTCATCGATAAAACGCATCTCAGGAGGTATGTGCAGGTCGTTGCCGGATGTGCTTGTAGTCGATCAGATGGGAAATCAGATGTGTTTCGTGACTTTAGTTGTGCTCACCACCTCTGGAAGACGAAATGGACCGCATGTTGAGCGTCAGTGTCTTGGATGTTGTACAATTGATGGATATGCATGCTTTGCGCTTGAATCGTTGTTATGCATCCTTACAATTGTGAATTTGTAGGGCGATCTGTTTGTGGTAAGAATACTGTTCAACTCAGATTTGGTTCAGAGTTTTATGGTATTTGTATGTTGGGTGGATGTGCATGTTTTGTAGCGGACCAATTCCACTTCTTTCTGCTGATGTATTGCAAGTTGGAAAGATAATGCGTATTTCGTCTGGACCAAAACTATCCGGTTCTCGAGAGTCTTCTTTCCGGAATGGCTTTCTGCAAATTCAAAGGCTATGACAAAAAACCAAATTAATGTATGAGCCCCTTGCCACAAGGAAGATTGCTTACCCTACACATTTTTGCTACTCCTGAGCCGTCTCGTATTAGCTTTGGGATGTGGCTTCTTTCAAATGGATATTGCAATGGGACTCCACTGCATTTCTCAATCCCAATTTGCTTAACTTTCTTGTCGCTTCACGTACTTCATCTTTCTTCCGGGGCTTCCAATGATTCTCACAATCACGATTTTCCGTTGAATTTGGATCCATGCAGATGCCGTGTTTGTAAAGAGGTGTAATTATGGCACATCGTGAGACTATCAATGCTCTTCGCGAACTTTTCCCTCAGGTGAGCCACATCCGAGAGCTGTAGGGTTTTACTGTCGTGCTAGTTGCCAGCGTAGTGTCACACCTTCCGGTAGCACATTCACCGGACGGGGTCAAAGATCTAGTTTCAATATGGCTAGTGATCTTCCTTTTGCACGACGCTTTATGTGAAAAGTTCCAGTGGTTGTGGAAGGAAAGTGAAATTGCTTCTTGAAAATCTTGTTTTCGAAAGTATGCCTTCTCAAGTTGTACACTATAAAGTAGGTTTTGAGAGGAAGTCTGAATCTGTGTGACGATGTTCTATAAACTGAGAGTACCCTCTGCGGCTTCTAGATATGCCGTTGTGTGGTTGAAGAGAGTGAATACTCTGCAATATGGGTATTACACTGGACTTTCCAGATGCAAATCCTGATGCTGCAGATTTCTATGACATAATGACTCTGTAAATGATCCATTAGTGAGTCGCCAGATCTTGCTGGCAGTATGACTGAATTGCAAGACAGGATATTCCCATTTCAAACTTGTGGAGTTGTGGATTACGACCACCTCTAGTCCTCCCTAATTCTCTTCTGCAGTAGTTTGTAGCATCTGTATCTGTACTGGCAGTTATGAGGAGATTGTGAAAGTGGGTCATGCCAGTGCGATGAAATATAGTGCATGCCGTGTCGGCAGGTGGACGGGAGAATTATCAAGGCCACAGTGATGGATCATGGCGAGGACATGGAGGCAGCCATGGACTTCATTGTCACAGAAGTGCTGGGTGACCAGTCATCTTCTGTGACTTCTTCCCCTCTGGTTGTCATGCACCTTCACAAGCCTACAGTGCCACCAAGTTATTCGGCAGTAGAGGCTCCTCCAATGGTAGCAAAGGAGTCAGTGGTCTCAGACTTTGATGACGCCTCTGAATTCGATGCTCCTGGTACAGTTGATTTCCAACCGCGGTCTTCTGGCTAGTTATGTCAGTTGCTTGTACTTGTCCGGATGCTTGAGCCAGAGTCAGTGCATGTGTGACAATGTGAACTGCAATGTGAGGACATGGTAATGAGGTTCACATCCATGAACTCCTTATTTGTTCCATTTGAACCCTGTGGGGCAGTGGAGTTAGGCCGTCCAGTGTGTTTCTTCTAAGGGACAATTGCCTTACCAATGTATTGAATTACGAGGCCAAGTTTTGATGTATTGCCTGGTTCTTTGCAGAAATAAGAGATGCATTGATCACAGGCCCACAGAGTGTAATGCTTCAAGATCTTCCTTTCAGGCAGCTTGCAGGCAATGGGCACATCCCTATACCTGGTGATCTTCACTTGTTGCTTGCTGCCAACAGTCAGCCTGACCTCACTCACTCCATTGAGGAGACAGCAGATGCATGTGCTCCATTGGGAGATCTGCTAGGATCAGTATATGGGAGTGTTCCGGACATGGGGAGTGACTTGGAGCAGCTTCAATCTGACAAGGGCTGCAGCAGATTGGAAGATTCTTGGGATGCCTCAGAAGCTAATTTGGAAAACCAGCTGTCGGAAACCCTCCATTTGGCAGCACCTTCGGTGCAAAATAGTGCCCTTAGTCACTACTCAAATGAAGTTAATATGAATTTGGAGTCTGCATCATTGGAGGAGACATTGCAGGATGCATATGACAATAGTTGGGGAAATTCCAGCAGTGGATCTATGCACCTGCTTAGTCTGGATGTGTTGGACGAGCTTGTACAAGAAGCCAAGGCGAACAAGGCGAGTTTTTGTCGATGTTGGGGTTTTGGGCTGTGTTGCATTTCCTGAGGTGGCTGACCATTTTTTTGGGCTTGTGATATGTCCTGTCAGGGGCGCCTGTGGGCTGTCGTTTTTGCCCTTATAAACATGTATATGTATTGTGATCTTATGATGTTTTATAGATTGGTGTGGATTAGTCTTGCACAATTTCAATTCCTTACGTTTTCCTCTTCATTTGCTCATGTCCCTGCATATTGTTTAAATTATAAAGAAAAGAGATGTAGTTAAATGTATAGCTAATACCATAAATTTTCCTCTTACACAGACAGCCCTTAACCTCAGCTTTGTGCTCATAAACAGTTTATCCACAAGTTTCAAGAGGAGTTGGAAGGTTCGCTGGTAGATCTTGCAAAGCATGAGGAGGGAGAGAGCATGCCATGTAGGAGTACTGGAAAAAGGTCTGAGAGGTTGATGATGACATCATCAAAGCTGGAATTGCGTCATATGTATCATAAACTGAGAGCGCCATCCTAGATTCCTACGCATAGTCCCTCATTTGTCATTTTTTGGTAACAAAATCAGGGTGGGGGATGTGGCTGCAGGAGGGGCTGCTTGGAGAAATAGAGTATATGTGTGTGCTGCGAGGAAAAGCAGAACAAGCTGAAGCAGCTGCTCGGCAGGCGAAGGAGGATGCAGCGCATAGTGGCATGGATGTGCTGGTGCAGGCAGAGAAATTGTGCACAATGCTTGCCCGGGCTCGACAAACCAATGAGATGGTACTTCTTCTTGACACCTAATGTGCGGATTTTAGTTCACGTATCATTTTGGACTCGAAGGGCATAAAGAAAGAAATCACTTGAACTTCTTCAGGTCTTTGCAGTGTTTAGCTGTCTTGCCTGTTGAGTGCTTGCCAACATCATGGCTGAGTTTTTGTGTCACTTCAGGAAGTGTGACAGAAACTGAGTACGAAGATTTGTTTTAACAGAATGCCCATGAATTTGAGCGTAGTGTTAGTGTGATTCATAGCTGATGAAAATTGGTGGGGAGTGGTGGCAGCTTGTTCACTGCCATACATGATATGATGGTCTGAGAGTTTGTGCTTGACAAGACAATGTTAAGACTGCACTCTCTAGGTTGTCCTAGTTTAGATTCTAACTTGGACTTGTGCAACATCTGTTTGGGTTACCTTCTATGTCTGTATGGAGGCGGTACAGTGTACTTACATAGATGATCTTCAGATCCTTGCAGTCCCGTCGTGATGTGCATGGTTCCCTCTGGCCAGTAAACCATTAAACTTCCTGGGGTGGTGCCTGCAGCATGCTGGTGAGGTATATGGGGAAAAGGCTGTTCTTGCAACCGAGTCCCGGGAACTGCAGCTTCGTTTGGCTCAAATAAAGGCAGAAAAGGCCAAAGCTCTTCTGGCCATCACTGAGGTACATCCCAGCCACTTTCTTGATGCATTTTAAATGTACAAAATAGCATGAGCAAAGAGTTGACTTTTGGTTACGTGATGGGGGTTCCAGATTGAGCCCCTTCAGGCTCGAATTGACCGTGCAATTGAGGAGACAGAGGAAGCAGAAGCTGAAAAGCAGCAGAAGGAAGCAAGTGCAAAGAGGTGCTTGCCAAAGAGGAAAGTTTGTTGGCAAAGGTGGCTCAGGAGTCGCGGGACCTTGATGCGGAAGCTGAAGTATGTACCAAGGTAAGGAAGCTGGATTTCCTACCAACCATATTGCAGGTAGGTTAGATGTGCCAACTCAAGGTCTTTCTGCAGTTGTTTTGGTCTTACTGTCCAACTCTGATCTTTGTTTGTGTGTTCTGCAGCTACGGGAGTTCTTGATTGAACGTGGGAGCTTCGTTGACTCCCTACAGTAAGTATAGATAAAAACTTATAAGGGGGTCACTGTACGATCGTTGTATCCGGCCAGGAGTTAGTTCATTCATGCTTAGTGTTGTTGTGATCTTTTCTTAACTAGTTGGCGGCCCTTTGTGATGGAGAACTTTTGAAAACTTGGAGAACTTTAGTGGTGGCTGTTTAATTGCTGTGGAATGTTAGTTTTGCATGTCTTAGACACTATTGCGGCCTGAGTGGTTTCTCTGAACAAGATTCTTGGAGATAAGCTGGCAAATTCAGAGGCCAGGACTCTCAAATACTTATTGAGTGTTGCTGTCATGTATTGATGTTTGAGGGTTGTCATCTTGGGTTCTTTTCTCTGTGGATCATTAGGACAGATCTTTTAGTCACTATTCTGTGCCCGACACTGATTCTTGTCGTTTCCTTTTTATCTTTTTATTCCTTCTCCTTTGATGTGATTAATATTTCAGAATTACATTTGCGGTCGGTTGGTTTGAAGATCTGAGCTTGTTGCCTAATTCAGAGCCTTGTATTGTAGTCTTGGAAACGTATTATTTGTACTCATTTGTTCTGCTGACTGGTTAGCGTTAGAATCTGAATCACCACATTTCATATGTACCTTCATTGTAGAGACAGCTTTGACATGCAATCAAGTCTGAAATGCCTATTTTTGAGCAGTTTGTGTTTTTACCTTCCTGTCATGCTAGTAACAAGGTTGCTTTTACATGATATTGATTATTTTAATGTGAGCTGCTCTAGGGTAATATTTCACTTTTTGCTTGAGATATGAGATTGGCGTGGTTGTTCCAATCAGAAATCAAGTGTGCCTCAAGCTTCAGGAAAGGTAGGTGGGACCTGATTGCTGCTGGTGGGTGCAGAGGGGAAGTAGCAATAATTTGTGAAGATGTGGAAGCTCTTAAGAAGCAATTGGAAGCTGGCTTGCTGACATGGGGCAGCGGTTATGTGCACATGAGCTCTCGCAGCTCCAGCCAGGTATCTGGAAGTAGCTTGAGCCCCAAGGCTGACCGGGGTTACAACAATACTTGTGGTGCCCTAAGCCATTCAGGCAGCAGCTACCGAAGTGCTACAAGGGCTGCAGACATTTCGGAATCATCATCTCCACATTCTGCAGAAGCAGAGGGCAAAACATATGAGGCAAGACTGGGCATATTTGCAGGGGAGACGGACCTGGCAATGCAGGGTCACAATCTCTGTATGTTCTGCCAAACTGGGGAGGGAGCTGACGATGATGATTGGCATTTGCTAGATGTGAACTCTAGCAAAGCCAGCAGAAGCTCCTCACTTGGTTCTGCAATTGTGGAACAGGGCACAACAGGAGGGTTGTCAGTCGCATTTCCATTGGATGGCTCTTAGTTTTGGCATGCCTGCTGCCTTTGTGTGGCATTGCAGTTATCCAAGAGCATTTCAAGTGTTGGTTGCTGGTGAATGAGGTGATCAAAAAGATCCAGAGGGAGTTTTGAGCACGATGATCATGATCTGCGTTGGTGTTAGGGATGTAAACTCATTTTTCACTTTCTGTATATATATTTTTGTGCATGCCACCTCACAAGTCATCGGATGCATTTTTTTTCATTTTAGAACATAGTTGCTTTTCCTGTTAGCAGGACTGTCATTTGGTAGTTCCTCAACATTGCAACTGGTGGCGTGTTTTTCAAAACATTATAAGTCTCCTGTAGAATAATGGTGGGAAATGTTGATTAGCTTGGCAGGCAAGGTGATTGATGCTATCTACAGGCTGTATGGAATGTACCCAGGAAGAGGAAGACAAGTGCTAAATGTCTGTGCATTGAAGATTCTGCATTCATTGTTGATTGTTTCTCATATTGCTTTTAATACCTACCTGCTTAGAGTAATGATATTATGGAATACTTTTTTTACCGCAAACCACCCTAACAAACCCTGCTCAACAACATCAACTTGATGTTGTTCGGGGTGAAGACTAAGTGCATACTTTTTTACCACACCTTCACCCCTAACAACATCAATGAAATTCATTACAAAAAAAATGCTTTAAATTAGAGAATCTCTCGAATATGCTTTCGTAGTTGCTAATACAAGTGGGTTGTTCAGAACAACATACTTGTTAACAACCCACTTATTAACCCCTAAGGTCTGAGCTGATCCCAATCGGGTCGATGCTGTTTTCATCCATGGAACAACTTCTGTGGATGAAAGCGGATGAAAAAGTGCCCGAATGAAAAGTGAGCACGCAATCCTCCTGCACATGTGTGAATTTATTGTGCCCCTAAGAAATGAAAACCTTGCCAGCTATGATTTTCTATACCCTTGGGGGGGTACTCTAAAATCACGGCCCTCCAGCACAGTTGACCTGCCCACATGGCAGGCCACACATACCATTTCCTCCATTGGCAGGACGCACGTCGGAGAACGGCGTCTTCCCAATCTTGCAAGGGGAGCGGCCACACAAGCCCCATCCTTCCTTGCTGGGACCCAGTTTCAACAGCAGGGATTGGTTGCTAAGATCCAACAAGCCAGAGGGTGACGTCAGTGAAATCTTATTTCCTCCTTTTCCTGCTCTCGTGGCGCCTTCCCACATTGGTGGCGCCCTACTACAGGTTGCAGCATTCAAGGAACGCACTTCCATCTGCATAACGCAGGTTCTCTTGCGTTAGAAAACTACGTCGAGCGGACGCCCCGCCGGGCGTTTAGGGACGGCCTGACACCGCTACGCACCAAGGTCCTGCGTTATGGGAACTGCGTTAAGGCTTTGCATCCGTCATGTGTGGCCTGGCTATGAGGGGCGGATGCATGTCCGCCCGTGCAGACAGCGACAGCCCCCCTTCGAGGGCAGAGGGGTGGTAGCCCGTCACCCGATGGGCCTTGGTGCCATCGTCTTCCCGGTTTTTTCTCTCCTCTCGACAGCTCGATATGGCTTTGTTGCACTGGCCGTCCTCGTTGCAGCTGGTTCTTCGAGCTCTTATGCGTACTTGCAATGGGGCATTTAGTCCTCACTTCCGAGGCGATGGGCCTAGACCGGCGCCCTGCGTTTGAGCTAGCGGGAGAATTGTAGAGTAATGTAGTTTAGGGTATTGTCTTTGCTCTCCAGGGTTGTCGTCTTTACTGTGTGATTATGTTTCGGATTGTTGTGGCGTTTCCTTTTTAGAAGGCACGTAGGCTTGCTTCTGGGTTGGAAAGAGCGAAGAGAGGAGGGCAATCCTGAGGGATTTGTTAAGGAAAACCCTGTGGCCTGATGTCGTCTCTCAAGCAAATGAAGCAGGCAACTCGTGCAAAGAGATCCATTCCTGCCACTGTGAGGTCTCCGAGTCCGAGGGCCCTGTTGCGGAGAAAATACTATGATGGGTCAGTGGGTTTCGGGTTGCAACGTGAAGTGGGACCCTGTGTGGAGGATGTCAATGTGCCCGCTGGTTTTTCTTTTCGGAATCTTTGTAGGTCCCCTTTGAAAGCAGTGGAGCCCACTTGCCTGAATTTTGGGGAGGAATTTGGTACAGACAGTTTGAGTGACATTCCAGAGTGGTTTGGAGAAGGAGGGCAAGAGAATTCAGGGGCTTCCCAGTCATAGTCTCAAGAGCCAAGGCAAATTGTCACATGGGAGTGGAGAGTAAGGGTGCATCTGTCATGTCTACGTGAACCCACAAAGGAAATTAGTGTGAGAGAGAGTGAGTTTGCAGTTGGATGTATCATGGAAACATATGACAAAATGCCTGGACCTGTGAAGATGTTTGTGGTGGATATGGGAGAGCGGGGTGTGAGGCATTTGTTGTCCACTGAGTGTGCCGAGTTCTGAGAGCCTGTCCAGTTCCCTGCCTTCGATTTTGCCAGCAATTTGAATGAGGGGGATGATGTCGATCCTATGGAAGAGTATGAAGGAGATTCTGTTTGCGATGACGATTGGGAAACGTGTGACGTGGACATTGAGCCCCCTCCTGCTGAGAGCACACCATTGTTCGAGGTATTGTTTGGTCCAAAAACTTGGGGTTCTTTGGATACCACCTTTTGTAGTGATCGAAGTTCCTTCACAGGGCCTGCACCTGGGCCACTCTGCCGAGCATGTCTGGTTCCATAGTCCTTTCATTTTTTCAATTGTTTTGGAGGCCACATGTGCTCCTTTGAATTTGTAGAGAAAGTAATATGTATGCAGCAGAGACAGTGAAGAGTGGGACTCGGGGTAGGCCCGCATGGAAGCCACTTACTGTCCCTGAAGTGCGAGCATTTGTGGGGGTCTGTCTGTTCATGGGCATAAAAAAATTGCCCAGTACTCACTGTTATTGTCAGTCATCTGAGATATGCTTGTCCAGTCATTAGGGAGGTCATGGCTCGAGACAGGTTTGAGTCTTTTCTACGTTGCCTACATCTAGGACAATTTGTCCTTGGTGGTTGATCGTACGAGCCCTCTCTATGGTATATTTCAATGGCTTATAATGCTCCCATTAGTTCTTCTGAGATTGTGGAAGCAATTGAACATTTAAATGGATATAAAGCTGGTGGACCTGATGGTATTGTCAACGAGCTTATCAAGCACGGTGGCGATCCCATGATAGAGGCCCTAGTTCTCCTCTTTAACCTTATCTGGAAGACTGAAATGATCCCCTTTCGCTGGCGACAGGGGGTCATTGTCAATCTATACAAGAAGGGTGACAGAGAAGAACCGGGGAACTACCGTGGCATCACGCTCCTCAATGCTGTTAGCAAGACATTCTGCAGAGTTATAAGTACTCGTCTCGAGGTTGATCTGGAGTCTAGAGGTTGTTTCCACGAAGGCCAAGCTGGCTTTCGGCGAAACAGGGGCTGTGTGGATCATATCTTCACTCTAAGCCAGATTATCCAGGGAAGGAAAAAAGAAGGGAAACCCACTTATGTCTTTTTCCTGGATGTCAAAAAGGCTTATGACACAGTGTGGAGAGATGGCCTATGGTTCCGCCTCTGGTCTTGTGGGATCAAGGGAAAGATGTGGAGAGTTGTCCACAACTTGTATGCTCACACCAAAAGCTGTGTCACTGTTAACGGACAGAAGTCCAACTTCTTTGACATAGACCAAGGTGTAGCTCAAGGATGTACTCTCTCCCTCTGCTCTTCAATGTTTTTCATCAATCAACTCCTCGAGGATGTGGAAAGTGAGGGATTTGGGTTAAGGGTGGGTGATACCACCATACCAGCCCTTATGTTTGCGGATGACTTCGCAGGCATAGGGGAGACTCCAACCAATCTCCAGGAGTTGATTGATTGCGCGAAGAGATACTTTGATCTTTGGGGGCTAGAGGCTAATGTCAGCAAATGTGCAGTGGTAGCATTCAACGACAGAGGAGAGGGAGGAAGTGATCTTAAGTGGCAGTGGGGTAGTCAAGAGATCCCGGTCCTCCCTTCCTACACTTACCTGGGCGTTGAGTTCTCCTTCAATTGTAATTGGGATGCACATATCCGGAAAGTTGTTCAACTGGCAAGGGCAAAGCTCTGGGGCTCACTAAATTTTTCCACTGCAGAGGGGTCAACTCTGAGGTTAAGAAAACCATGCTTTGTCGCGTTATTAGACCTGCCTTGGAGTACGGATCTGCTATATGGGTTGATAACTCCAACCAGGCTAAGTCTCTAGAATCCATGCTCCAAAACAGCCAATGTGGCTGTTCGGGGTGAGTTTGGCATTCCGTCCTTAAGCTCCCGACGAGATGGGTCAGATGGTGGGGTCAGCTGCAACATATGCCCAACACCAGATATCCTAAGTTAATCGACTCTATATCTTGGAAACAGGACCGCCCTGTCAAACAGGCTAAGTCCTGGCAGAAGAGAGTAGAAGAGATCCTCAAGGACCTGGACCTGGATCTGCAAGTCTTGACCCTGCTGGATAAATCTGACTTAGAGGCTGTAGTGTCCTCAGCCATGTCTGTTGCCATGAGATTGTCTGATGAAAATGAAGTTAGGCAGAAAACTTCCCTGAACTTGTTTCCAGTCTGTGACATGGGGGAGGACATCTTGGATGACCTCAAGGGTCTACCCACTCTCGGCACTAGACTGAAATTTAAACTCAGGGCAGGAAGCCTACCTTTGAACAGCAAACAGAAGCAGAGAGGAAAGGGAGAGTGCAATTGCCCGTTGTGTGGGCAATCTGAAGACAGTATTCATTTTTGATACACTGTCCGGGGTTCTCTCACCAAAGAGACGGTCTCTTCAAATATTAAGGGTATTGTGCCTGTACCCCTGTTTACCAACTTTGAAAGTCTCGAGGCTGAGCCAAAAGCCCAGGCCCTCCTGAGGCCTAGTTTTTGGGCAAATCACACACTGCAGATTGATGCTTGTGTGAAGGGATTTCTAGAGGATATCTGGAAAACCCGGATTAATTCTATATATGGAGGAAGTCTTACTACCAACGTCAGCCCCTGACAGAGGTAGGTTCTGTCCCTTTTGTTCCCGCTCAAACTGGGCGCGGGGTCAATGGCCACAAGGCTACGGCAAGCAACGTCTTATGAGTACAATCTGTGAAAACCGTTGATGGGCATAGCTGAGCAGCCATGGCTTCTACCATGGCCTCCCATCCAACAGTCTACAGCCACCAAAGTTCCAATCATCTTTCAAACAACCGACTAATATCAATAGTTAGAACACGTTTTACTGTATTTTGCATTGACAAAATTGTCATTAATTTAAGCAACTGGAGATACACTCCATCCGCAAAACATCATCCTGCCAGCTTCAGTCCTTGAAAAAGTTTTTCAGATATAGCCTCACCTTGTTGACACGGGTGTCCCACCCCTGAGAAGGATCTCGGAGGCCGTTCTATGCTCATCGTTTGACCTGCAAGCAAGAACTGCAAGGCATGAGAACTTTCCCTGATTGCCTCAGTCTTGTACAAAACTTCAGCCTAGATCTTTAACAGATCCTAATTGACCTCTATCTTAATGAAGAACGCTAGTGAAAGATTCCAGAAAATTAACCTCTCTCTCTCTCTCTCTCTCTCTCTCTCTGAAGTTTTCCGCGCGGGGTCAATGGCCACAAGGTTACGGCAAACAACGACTTATGAGTACAATCTCTCTCAGAATTTCCGCTCAAACTGGACGGGGGTCAATGGCCACAAGGCTATGGAAAACAACGTCTATGAGTACATTCTCTTAGAATTCACCCCCGTGATAAGTCAGATGAGACAGAGACCAGGCCACGGAGGAAATATTGCTCCAACCAAGACAGGCTCAAGCACAGCACAATTTTTACACTTACCTTTCATGAGCAAGTGGGACTGAAAGGCTCAATAAATGACCTTACTGTGTGGGCTGCTGTACCTTGGAATAGGCCACCCAAGTTACCCCAGCAGAGAAAAAGAGCCTCAGGTCTGGTCTTTGGGGAGTAAATATGCTCTGAGGTATTGGAATTGGTTCTCTGCTCAAGGAGAGGTTGTCTTTGAAAGAATCAAACATCGACACACTTCTTCACTAAATAAGCTGGAGACAATGCTGAAAGCTGTGGCCCTCCTGGGTCTGGATGCTGGGTTGACTCCTCCCATCAAGTCTATATCTCTCTGCTCTTCCCTGCCCTGGAATCAACCAGAGAATCCATACCCTGATCACATCCCTAATATGAGTTGAAATCCTAGTTTTCTACAGTTTCACGGGCAGCACGGGAGACCTCCTGCCAATCGCAGTTGCTTCATTTTTTAAATATTAGCCTACAAAAAATGCCAAACATTGTCACTCCAGAAGTATGGGAAAATTATGACTGCTGTCCCAAGTTCGACATCTCCACTGAGGCAAGGGAGATCTCCCAATCTATGATTAGAACATAGTAAGATAGAAAGACATCCCGTCGAGATACGTCCCAAAATGTCCAGAGTAATTTATTAGAGCAGCACCAAACCAAATTTGTACAGCCATTGAGGTCCCTGGCTATGGGCACTAATCAACCATCACCATCCCATAGGACCCAAAACCATAGTCTTCGACACAAACCAATACTGAACATAGTCTGTATAGAAGCCAATTCATTCGAACAGTTCGGCTCCAATGCATCAGCCCTTCGACAGGACTGTCTTTCTCTGTCTATCATCGTGAGTCTCATACCGGTTCCTCAAGAGCATCATCCAAAAATAAGAACCACCTAGCGGATTCCAAGGTCACAGGCAAGGCCGTGAACCGATTATTCTTCATTCATGTAAGTCATAGCTCCACACACAAAACACATGTGGACCAGGACAGACCGGAGGTCTCCCTTCCCAATTAGCGATACACATCAGGCATAGTCAAATTAAATTGAGGGGTAAACATGCACAAGTTACAATAACCCACCAAAGCCATAAGAGAATGAGGGGTCTGACAGGAACAAGCACAAATAGAAAGACAAAGAGGACGGGAGGTCTCCCGTCCTTACTCACGCTCTTTAGTCTAAAAGAGTCTGACAGGTGTGATGACGAAACCAAAACATGCACATAGTCAGATAGGGGAGATCTCCCGTGGTGATACCTCTCATATCGACATGAGTAATGAATTTAAAAACCGAACAAAGAGTACACATAGAACAAAGAGCACAGCCATGGTATCCATCGATCTGACATGAAATGAATAAAAAACAATGAACCATTTGGATTCATAATTTGCGCTTAGAGAATAGCGTCATTGTCAATGTACATTATTTACAATATCCCAACTGGTGGAAGACTGTCACCCGACTAGTAAGAACGGATAGCGGATTCTACTCTTATCCCAGATCTCCCTAGATGGACATTCCATTGCTCTGCATCTGTTTGAGGGCGTTGTGCTCGCCAGCAGATCTCCTCCTCATAAATACTCATATATCTCCAGAGACCTTCCTGGCCTGTTGGTGTGGTATGTCCATCCTACTTCTTGTCGGATGTTGACTTTATACGACGCTTGGCCTTGATTGGAACAAATAAACCAATCCATGAGACAAATTAGTATACTTTCCAGATTCATGGTGCGCAGCAGGGACGGGAGACCTCCCGTGCTTACTGACCCATTCTAACCTCTTAACCTGCTACTCCAAGACACATCGGTTGACATAAAAAGAAGAAGTTGAAAGCAAAGAGGTGGGAACATACCTAAAAACACACAAGGGTCAGTAATCCCTAGGGGATTTGCATATCTCGCTAGCCAAATCCAATCAGGGTGAGAGCTATCGACAGGCATCTGAACATTTGCACACTTCCAGTAATTCTCCTCCATGTACTCTTGAACTGTCGGAGATGACATCATCTCAAAAAGGAATGGCCATAAAGCCTCAACAAGATCCTCAACAAAAGAATCTCGCCCCTCCTTGACGATCGGCGTTAGAGTGCCATCAAAGGATCTCGGGTAAGAACCAGTGTTCAAAAGGTTCCTCAGGGCTTTAGTGGGCTCATCATCAATCAAAAGCGTTTGGTCTTTTAGGCCGTAGGGCTTACAACTTCTCCCGAAGTGTTCCCAAAGACCAACAATGTTTTTAATGTAGAACGGCTGTGTTGAGGCAATGTAGGCAGGAAGCTTGGTGCAAGTATCCCGACACCAAATAAAGCAAAATTTCCTGACCATATCCTTCGGGAGAAGATATGCAAGAAGAGCCTCAACCATATGTTGAACTCCATAGGACCATATACTCACATGGTAATGGTTGAACGCAAGTTCAAGAAATTCCAGAAGACCCGGACGAAGAACAACATTGTCCCAATCGTAGGGAATTTTGGCACAAGGGAAATGTTCAAGGAACCTCTGTGATCCAACAGGCTTGGGTTTATAGCACAATAAACCAACAACACTCATAATGATTAACTTTCTTTGACCTCCAGAGGAGGCCGTCACTCGTGTCTTCCGGCGCAAGAGATTTGCTGTCGCGCTCGCTCGAAAATGGTCATGACCCATTTGTCAAGATTCGACGGTTAGCTTTGGATGTGACCATCGGCAGCTATATTACTAATGTGTAGTAAAGTAGGAGATGAATCTAGAATTTATGGCGACTTAACAAAACCGAGTCTGTGCTTCGGGAAATTAGTCAAAATGTTGTAAGTGGGAAGGAAGGGACGGGAGGTCTCCCGTGTATTCTTGTCAATTTCGGCGGCGGACAAATCCCCGAATGATCTTTGAGCTTGGTTTCGTCTTCCACCTTCTCTTTGCTGACAGACAAGAACGATTAGTTAGGTCTCAACTTAATGAAATCAAGAATGATATACAATTGACTTCTATGTGCAAACACAAACTGGAATGACTAATTGGAATGGTAGCGCACACCTCGGTGGAATTCTCCATTGCTGCCTCATTGCTTTGTCTGTCGAGTGATTCTCTCCGGATACTTCCTCGGGCTCTACTTCCTACGTCTCTTCTTCGCCGCTGAAACAGAACGACGTCTCGTTAGAGGCAGCAAGACGATGTCAATCGGTGTAAAGTAAGAAAGTGTATTGAGTGAGCACATCTCCGCAAGACTCTTCGACGCCGTGCCACGCGCTCCTACAATTGATTTGAAACAAATACATGAGGATTGAAGATAGGGAACAAAAGCAGCCTAAATTCAATTGTAAGGAGAGCAAGCAAGGTGATCAATAGGTACAAACCTTTCTCTCTGACTGGGGTTCTCTCAAAAGCCTCTGGAGGATTTCTTGTTAGTGCCTCTGCAGCAACGGTGATATCATTCTCTCCAGAGTCTTCAACCCGATCCTCATTAACGTTCAACTGCCCTGTTGCTGAGGTATTCCCAAAAGAAGAGGAAGAGAGACCTCCCCTTGATGGAGAGGAATTAACAATAGAAACCTCCACAATATCTGATATCCTCCGGAGATAATCCAACGTTCGAAGGGGTACAATAGCTGTCAACAATTGCCCTCAACCCATCAACGACACCATCCGTGAGCACTCCTTCGGCAGCGGGAATGCTAACACCAGTAGGGAGCTCCGTTTCCAATGTCTGCGTCTGTGGGATGTGGTCGATGGAGGACAGCTGTGACTGCCTTAAAGTGTCAGGATTTCGAACGAGATCTTGTGTGTTTCCAGCAGATGTGATGTCCTCGGTTATTGGGAATTGTGTCGGCAACGGATTGGCAGGAGTGACAATGAGCTGTGTATTGCTAACACCATGAAGTAGCTGTGGAGTGGGAAGCTCTGTTTCCATTGTCCTTGTCTGGGTCTGGGATTGGGTGAGGTTCTCCACTGTAGACAGCTGTGATTGCCTCAGATATGCATCGTCTTGTTCGGCGACTGGTGTGGTTCCTGCAGATGTGATGTCCTCGGTTACTGGGAGGTCTTGTGGACGTAAAAAAGTTGGAGTGATTGTGGGAACCGGTGCTCCACCAGGAGATGACAACAAGCATGGTTGCAGTGCCGGCCGCCGAGCCCTGGAGAACGGGAGACCTCCCATGATAAGGTCTGCGGAAAGAACGAAGTCGACTTGACTGGGTGTCATCTTAGAAAAGTCCGACATCGCAAGAAGCCTATCCCCACCTGTATATTGGACTTGGGAAGTAAAGTCAATGGAGGCATTCGTTGGCCCTCTAGAATGAAATGCTGACTCAACCCTGTTGACCACTTCGTCCTCATGAATATTGATAATTTCCCTGTGCATGCCCACGTTGACTCGCACTCTTGCATCGATCTGAGGATTATACAGCTGACGAGTTGAGATATTCAGGGGCCTTGAGGATATTGGTTCCGGGGAGAACTGAAGCGTACCACCTATCGTCCGCCGGCCTCTGGCTTGCCTGTCTGGCGAAATATTTTTTGACTCCACATCGCGTACATGCACTCCAGTCGAATGCTAGATAAATGGGTTATGAAACATTGGGCTCTGCTGCACGCTGTTGGATTCAGTCTCACTGTCATCTTCATCTTCCTCCAACTGCACAGGTCTATTTCCGGCTGTATCTGGTTACGTTAGTAAATCCTTTCGAGAGTTGGTGTCGCGGGACATTTTTGACCACTCCTGGCGACCTTGACTTCTTTCAGAACGAGCGTGTGTAACTGGTGAAGACTCCACAATACCGTCACCCCCAGCAGATCCCTCGCCCCTGCCCTCAGACTCCGAGGGGGATTGCGCCTTTTTGGCGGAAACCTTTGAACGCAGCAGTTTGATAATGTTGAAGGATTTCTCAGCAGAGGCTCTTGCTGAGACCATACGACCAGGGTGTGTTACTTCCAACACCCTACAGTTCGATTCCTGATGGATAAAAAATTAACCGGTTAGTAACTTTCAGTAACTGGGCACTCCCAACACAAAGATGGTAATGGTCAAAGGTGGACGGGAGGCCTCCCGTCGAATGATGTAATTTAATTAGAATAAATCGGAACTTCCCCCACCTCACACTCTCAACGCATCATAATTTTATGCATTGAAGCAAACACATTTTAGGCTTGTGCATTCATGAAGGCAACACAAGATTTTAGATTACATCGCCAGTGTGTAATATAAAATCTTGTGTGACCCTCTGAAAGTATTTGGATGCATTGTCCAAAACATCGTGTAATGAAGGTTACTAATCACTTGGGTTGTTACTAATCACATAGGATATTCAATGGACTTCTGCCTACTCACACTTTCCGCCCATCATCGTAAGCAAGAACTATTCAGGCTTGTGCATGCCAAGAATTACATGAAGGCCACATAAGATTTTAGATTACATCGCCAGTGTGTAACATAAAGACAGTCCCCTCCAAATGTCGCATAATGAATGTTACTAATCACTTGAGTATTGGTAGTGTGTCCTGCCTGCTACTAATCACTTGGGAATTGGCAATGTATGACGGGAGGTGTCCCATCATAGGACGTAAACAAAAAATCAATATAATTTGGAACAACATCCTTGTAAACTATTCCATCTCACATATGTACGTACATACTTCCATCTCACACATTAAACCCATCATTTTAAGCAATAACAGAGGACTCATTTTCAGAGACTTAGAATGTCCATGCCCACAAATTGATCCACAAGATCTTAGATAACATCGCCATTGTGTTAAATAAAGTCTTGTGGATCACATTGTAGGAATGCGCATGCACTCAGAATGAATCTGGCTAATCATCTGGGTAGTGCCTCGCCGGACAAGACTCAAATAATGATAGTGAAAGGGAGGACGGGAGGTCTCCCGTCAATGGAAGAACGGAATATCTCCTGTCAATGAAATTCTTCCAGCACTCACATTTGACCCATCATCAATGAATCAAACTGGGAATTACTCCAAGATTCTGGCTTGCCATACTTATCAAGTAAACCACAAGATCTTATGATACACAAAGTCTTGTGGTTTACATGGTAAGTTTGATCATGCACTCTTGAAATCCCCTTAATCATTGTGGTTAATCACCTGGGTTATTAATAGTGTTTTGTGTCAGACTGGTCATCTTAAATAGGCAGAAAAGAATGGTCATTACGAGCACAGGAGACCTCCCGTACTAGAGAGGCGGGATATCTTCCGGGAAAGCAACAACGGGAGGTCTCCCGACATAGTAAAGCCGGGAGATCTCCCGTCAATCCATGTCTGCTAGCAAACACTTTCAACCCATCATCATTTGAAGCAAGGATATAGCATTCAAAGCAGAGACATTCCTGCATGTGCATGGCCATAGTTACAAAGTGATACCCAAGATGTTAGATAACATCGCAAGTGTGTTAACTAAAGTCTTATGTATCACTTTGTAAGAATACGGAGGCAACTAGAGAAGTCCTGCAATGAATGTAGCTAATCACGTGGGTATCAGTAGTGTTTTTGAAACAGTAGTCTAGCGCGAGGTTCATCTCAAATGATTGTTCAAATGAATGGTCAAAAGGTTGTTCACTGGACCTCTGCCAAAAACACTTTCAACCCATCATCATTCTTAGCAGTGACAATTCAGGCTTGTGCATGGCCATACTTACATGAAAGCCACGCAAGATTTTAGATTACATCGTCAGTCTGTAATATAAAGACTTGTGTCGCCCTTCTGTAAGTATTTGGCTGCACTCCAAATGTCCCGTCATGAATGTTATGGATCATATCAGTAGCGTGTCGTGCCAGCCAAGTCCTACTCGAGGTTCATCTTGAAATACTTGAATGGTCAATGTTTCAATGAATTCTATGAACTGGATACAGTGAAAGACACAGATGAACCTGGACAAAGAAGGAAGCCCGGGGAGGTCACTTCCAAAAATTTCCAACCGACGTGCAAGAAAATATAGGATACAATTTATTCACCTACATTATATCCACTGCATATCTATGAAAAATTCCTGCTCTTAGGGAAAAACTCCAGGATATCTATTGAACTCCTAAATTTATGGTGTTAAACTACTTCTCAGGATATGGACAACAAGTGGGTAGATGGATTCCAGTCACTATGGATACGTTTATACTTTGAATGCGGATGATGCGATTGCTTTAAATGATTTGTCTTGAACCCTAATATTTGTTTGATAGCATGACACTAAAAAATACCCAAAGTAAAAGTAATACCCCCCTACAAAATACCCATTTATCTCACGTGCCCTATACAAGTGATAGGGAGTGATTCCCCCGGGGAAGGAAGGGAGGTCTCCCGTAGAAGGAGGTCGAAAAATCGCTTGGAAAATATGGTGACTTCCTACGCACACTTTCAACCCATCATCTGAAGCAATATGAGAGCTCTCACAATTTGGGAATTACTTCAAGTTTTCGGTCTGGCCATACTTACCAAGTTAACTACAAGATCTTATCCAACATTGCCAGTGTTGCATAAAGTCTTGTGGTTTACAAGATAAGTCTGTTCAGACACTCTTGAAATCCCCATAATGAATGTGTGGTTAATCACCTGGGTATCACTAGTGTCCTGATTGATCTTAATTTACGGCCGGATGTCTCCCGCTAAACGAATGACGGGAGATCTCCCGCCAAAGGATCGACGTGAGATCTCCCGTCACTGGACGAAGCAATTTCATGAAGCAAATTAAGATTTGAGTTTGTACGTTCTTACCAGAAGTGAATATGTGACAATCCCGCCACAATACACATTGACAACGGAAGAGCCCTCCGGACAGAAGGTCTCAACGACCTGGTCGATAGCCGATGATCGGATCTCATTGTTGTAGTAGCGACTTTGCAGAGGATTTTCAAATTCTTCCACCTCTGTACGAAGCAATCTTGGGATGTATCGATCGTCGGTTGTGATGCTCCTCCGCACGACCTCGTCCACGTTGTCCCACTCCGCATCTGCCATCAGAAAAATGAAAAGGAAATGAATTACTGGAGTCTCAAAATTCCTTGTCTTGAAAAAAATCTTCCTCTTCGATGGAATGTAGAAGCTTGTTTCTATAAGGAATTTCCCCTTTGTGGATTGAATGTACGCTATCAGCTCACGAGAGCTATCAGTACACAGAATACGTTGGTCCTGATTTTTCTTGACCTCGTGCCATTGAAGAGGTCGGCAAACTCATTCTCCGTCCAAGGCTCGATCTTGTCTGGACGCTCATTCAATGTGCTGATCATGATGAGCGAAACAACTTCAAATGCTTTTGTGGCGAACATTGCGACCGTCCCGATCTCCCGAGCCCCGTTTCCAATTTCGCACACACTGTAAACTCTATCAAGCGAACCTCGTGGAGTCTCTGCAAGCGTTTTCACGGCTTGAATTAAATTCAGAAATTGAAGTGGTTGCTTCTGCTTTCCCGTTGTTGGCTTCATTTTCGCGTCAAGGTAGGGGTTCCCGAGAGCATTTTTAAAGTGCACAAACTGGGCCTTGTTGATTTCGTACTTATGTTTGATGGCGGTCCACTCCAACTTTGTGTATGGATGTCGGTTGTCCTTCGTCGGCTCCTTAAATCCAAAACCGACCATGATATCATCAATAATGTGCCTCCTCAACTTCTTGTATTTGCAATAATCCTCTAGACTCAGAACATCGGGGTCAGGCCCAGTGTATGGATGACGCATCGACACTTTGTTTTTGAGTAACATGTGGGCAACCTTCCAAATCTGGCTGTCGTCCAAACCCTGCAGTCGAGCAACGCTAGATTTTTTGAGCGTTGGCTACTCTTTCATGGGGATATTCCCTTTGGAGTCAATGAGCTCGCCCTTCTCCCATTTCATGAACACTCTTGTCCAGTAATTCCAGGTCCGATCAGAGGTGAACACAAGTGGCATTGCCTCTTTGTCGCTTTTCACATCCAGAATGGTTTGAGCTCCGACCATAAAATCCTGCATATACCAACAAGTGTAGTTAACTACCACGGGAGGTCTCCCTTGCTAACTTTCACATTCAGCCAACACTTCCGGCTGACTTCCAGCTAACTCCAGCACTTCAAACACTTCCAGCTAACTTCCAACCAACACCTTCAACTGATCATTTAAACCAACCAAGAGGATGTTGACAATTGGTCACTCTTTCTGGAGTGTCTCCTATTTTGTATTGCGGTGCTTCTCCATTTCCTCTTTCTGGAGACATTGTCGACCTAGAACAGAGTCAAACCTGTGTACAGAAACCCTTAAGTAACCAAGAGACAATCACATCATGAAGCATCATCCCCAACTTCAAATCTTGATGGTGCGTGGATCTCTTCCAGATCGAGAATGTCACCAGATTAGAGAAAGAGAGAAGCACCGCAAAACAAAGCAGAACACATCCCAGATGACCTCAACGGAAGAGAAGGTGCTGGGACAACAAATGTGGTTGCTGGTGTGTGGACGATGAAATTGGATTTCGATCGACTATAATGTAGACATCCATTGCATTGTTGCAGTGATAGATGAATGGAAAGAAAGGACGTGAGACCTCCCGTGGTCACACTCACCTTCCATTGCTGAGTCTCGACCCGACGATGCTCATCATACTTCTGGGGCCGCTCCTTGTAATTGTAATATTTTCTGCAGTGACGGACCTTCTCATCGAAAGACGGTTCGTAAATATTCTCCTTGTTCGGCTTATTCATAACCTTGGAGATAGTCACCAGTCGAAGCTCATCCGTCGAGTACACTATCTTAGCATGCCATGTACGTAGCGATTTTATCAGGACATCATTACTCAGTGCCGGATCCTCCAAGAGCTCCTGCAATCATCACAGTTCAGTTGATTAGCATTAGAAGAGAGACAATCGAAAATGGACAGTGGACAAATACATGGTCAAATAGTAAGTATAATTTCTCGAAGGTGAGTTAGCACGGGAGACCTTCCCTGACCTGGGCTGCCATCAATGTATGTTGGCCTCCGATAATAAAATATGTCGCCTTCTGCAGTTCGCGCTCATTGACGGGCTTCCTGCTCCACACCTTCGTGGGATCGGTCTCGTGTTGTGGAATCAAGTAAACAGACATTTTTTAGTCAATTAGGTTGTACGCAACTAGCCTTGATTTAATCTCCAGCTTGTGCTTCTCACAGAGTGGTCGGTAAACCATATGCCGTGGGGCCAGAAAACAGTGGTTGATGTCCACTTCCTGGACGTATTCAAATCCAAACCGGAATATATCTTGGTATTGCTCGATGAGAGTCGTCTCGACCTTCTTCGCCTCATCCAGGTCGAAAATCTCGTCAGTCTTCCGGTGCCTCTTTTCTTGGCTATTCACGATATTGATGGTCTTTTGTCGTTTTCTTCCCCCCTTCGTCTTCGTCATCAGCTCCATTTCCTTCTTTTGGCTTTCTTGCTTTTTTCGGTTTCTTCTTCGTGTCCTCCAACTGCTTTTGCTCTGATTGGAGTCGCTATACCTCCAATTGTTGTCTCTCCTTGGCATTATTGTAGAGAATTCCGTCAAGGTATTCCCAGCTCTTGAGGATTTCCATTTCCAGGTCGTCTTCGACAACAGGGACCCTGAATCCCATCCGAATCGCGAATCCCATCAGATCACTACTCAGACTCATGGCATCAACAGAGAACCCAAATACCTTCTCCCCTTTCCTGGCGTTCTCGCGGATGAACACAGCAAGGGTAACCTTGTTATCCCTCACGGAGTCTTCCATATCAATTCCCAACACATCACAACACATAAGTGTTTTCTTTTCGCACCGATCTAGTAACGGAAGATGGCTTTCTCTGGGTTCGGGGAGTCAGCAACGTCGATACCCCAGTAGTCAATACTCCTCTTTAGCTCGTAGAAGCCATCATGCTTTATTGTGAATCCTTCAATGTGTGGATATATGAAGGAACCGGCAATTTCGGCGCTCATCACTGCGATTGATTCCTTCGGAATCTTTGTTCTAGCAACACAATCAACAAAAGAACAACCCGTTAATATAAACACTAAATAACAACCAACACAACGGTCTTTCCGAACCGTATGGAGCTATATCTCAATTCAGGGACGGGAGATCTCCCGTGACAAGCAATGAACAAGACCACCAATAAGGATAATTCAAGTTCTCATTATGACAAATGCGGTTCCTGAATACATGTACGGGAGATCTCCCGTGATCAACACAGCACATAAACAGCAACATGGAGGTTCAGAACTTCAATTAGTAGTTTATAAATCAAAAACCCAAGGTGCTTCAAGAGCACCATAGATGTACTTCAATACAGTGATGGGATACCTCCCGTGATCAGCTCACAAAACACAACCCCACCTACACTTTCCAAACCCTAAACCTCTAGACGCAACCCCACCTACCATCTACGGTTTGCTAGAATCTACATCAAGAAATTGCCCTATAGTCACACCACAATACATTGGGCTATCTAGCCAGTTCTGATATGCACTACGGATCTCTTCTCTCAGTTTCTCCTGCTTTGGATCCCTTCGAGGTGTCGCTGGAGAGTATCCAGGACTCCAAGAGTCGCTGTCCGAAACCCAATCAGGGAATATCTTGGAGATTTCGTCGGTTTCCATTGAGTTCGATGCCTGTGCACCCTGCGAATTTGATCCGGGAGGATACACAGGTGCATCCAGGGCGCGCTCTTGTGGAGTGTACAGTCCTGGAGTGTATTCTGGTGAATCTACTGGTATGTACACTGGGTGGACAACTGCTGGTATGTAAGTGTCATCTGCAGGGGAATACTGGTGAATCTGAAGGTACATACGAGTCCTCTAAAGGGGTGTATTCTGGTGAATCTGCTGGTATGTACACTGGGTGGACAGCTGCTGGTATGTAAGTGTCCTCTGAAGGGGTGTATACTGGTGAATTTGCTGGGACATACGTGTTCTCTAAAGGGGTGTATTCTGGTGAATTTGCTGGTATGTACGAGTCCTCTGCAAGGGTGTAGACTGGTGAATCTGTCGGTGAATACGCGTCCTCTGCAGGGGTGTATTTGGTGAATGTGCTGGTATGTTTTCTGGGGCGACAACATTTACTTTGCTTCCACTGCAATGGCTTAGCTCGGATACCTTGCCGTCCTCCTCCACTAATTTCTGGATAGCGGACATCAAGTCCTCATCTTCTAGGTAATGACATCTTGGCCAACACATTGGCTTACATCCTGACCGACCCTTAGCGTGTGCAGTGCCTGATTCCAGACTCCTTTTCAAACTGAAAATAATAGGTCAGTGTGAAAGGGAAGTTACTTACTCTTTGGCGGATGACCTCATTCCCGGTCGACATTATATTTTCTCTTACGCTCTTGTATACTACGTCTTAAATATCACGGGAGGTCTCCTGTGACATTAACCTACCGCGACAATGGGTTTTATCATGGGAGACCTCCCCTGAGAGAACAAACGGGAGAGGTCCCCTGAGTATCACGGGAGACCTCCCCTGAGAAAATTCACAGGAGAGGTCGACGGATTAGCACGGGAGACCTCCCCTGAGAAAATGCACAAGAGCGGTCCCCTGACTAGCACGGGAGACCTCCCCTAAGAAAATGCTTGGGTCACCTGATGCAATCCTAATGCAATTAGTTGCGGGAAGATACGAAAGTACATACCGTGAGCTTGATCCTGCCATGGTGGTTGAAGAATAATCGCAGCAGCAATGCACAAATCAAATTACACCACGACACCAGCACGGGCTCGCCACCAGCTCTCATGATCGCCCTCCTGAACGACGACCGTACCACACAGCTGAAACTAACAAACGAAATCCTGAATACTGCTACATGCAACAGACAACAGATGCAGAGCGCAGATCAGATGCAGATCACCGACCCTCCCTTCACTCCCTTCACTCCCTCTCAAGCTCTCAAAACTCGTGGCTCTAAGTTTTAGCAGGGCTTCGTCGTCATGAAAGTGTGAGAGGAAGAATGAACCAGGGAGCCTCCCCTTTTATACCCGGGGAGGCAGACCCATGCGATACCTCGCCATGGGTATGCGATGGCAGGCATGCCCAGTGGATGTCCCAAGAACTGCCACGCACCCTCCATGCGCGAGATCCAAGCGGCGGCTGCCGCAGGGGCTAATTATTAGGGGAGGGCTCCCGTGAAACGGCGGCGGCTGCATTGCCCGCAAACTTGTCCAATTATAATTATTAGGGGAGGGCTCCCGTGAAACGGTGCCTGCCACGCGCCAGCCATGCGCAAGATTCAAGCGGCGGCGCGCGTAGGGCCCGCAAACCTGGCCAATCATATCTATTAGGGGAGGGCTCCCGTGAAATGGCGCCTGCCACGCGCCCGCCATGCGCGAGATTCAGGCAGCGACGGGCGCAGGCCTTGCAAACCTAGCCAATCATAATTATTAGGGGAGGGCTCCCGTGAAACGGCGCATTCAACTCATGAACATGGAAGGTTCTATGCCCTTCATCTATAATGGACGATCCAGATTCAACGATGCTTTTGAGCATGCATGTGAAGGCATTTCCATAGTTAGTATTCCAGCACGTGGCGAGCAGGCAGGCTACGCATGTGCTGGAACGTCAGAGTACGAGACGCCGCCGGCCATAATGCGGCGGCATCGGCATTACTGAATGCGGCGGCGGTGCTACGGTACGCTACAGCGAATCTTACCTTCCATGAATGCTGCGAGGGGAGAGCTCTCGTGGCGCGGCGCGGCGTCATCATGGTCATGCGACATCCATCAAATCCGACGACTCAGATTATATCTGGGATCTCCTTGGACGGTACCGATTACATTGATGTCGTCGTGCAGGTACATCATAGATCATATCCATCCACGTGGCGGCCATGCAGATGTCGTACTGTCGGGTACGGGAGGCCCCCCGTCATAGTCATTATGGCAAGTAATTAATGAAACGATCCCCCTTGTTGTACAAGCCTCATGTATGGGTGCGGTTGGCCTCATGCCCCAGCATGCAAATGCGGGTCTATATAAGGGCAACATCTTCCCTCTCATTTCATTCAGTCTCGGCGAAGCCCTGCCGAATTGTGGAGTGCAGGTGTTGAATTGACTGAAGAGTGGTGGAAGGGTGGTGGAAGGACGGAGAGTGGTGTTTCATCTCTGCATGTTTGTTAGTCATTCTCTATCAGTATTTTCCAGAAGAGTTACACACTGAACTCACGCAGTATCTGCTTTTTTAGCCTGGCAAAACGAAGAGGTGCTGTTCCATTAGACTTTCTCTTTGTTTTGTCGCTCTTTTCTGAATCTCATTTATCTGTCTTCCTCTTTTCCAGTTATACCATTGAATGTGACGGGAGATCTCCCGTCATCTTGAGCAGTTCCTTTCCAATTTGTCTGGAACTCTATTTTCTGTTTATCTTTTTCCGCCCATTGGAGATCACAGAGCAGGAGACCTCCCGTGATCCCTTAGTGTTATTTGCATCTGTGGTGTGCATAGATTTTATCTTACACAATCCAGAATATTTGTGTGGATTCTAACTTAAGTGAGATCTCCCGTCATCCTGTGGAGTGTTGCCGCATTTGATATATTCATCTTTTCTACCTTTTTTGCTTCCCATTTTTTACTCGAGGGCATAGCAAGGGAGATCTCCCGTGGTTGAAGATGGTTACCACCGTGGACAGTTGTCTGTTGGAGAAGCCGTGAATTTAATCCAACTTGTCGGCTCTCCAGTTCCCAGAATTGTCGTTGAGGGTACATGTCTAATACGTCTGGAGAGGGATTTTGTCATGGCAGACGTCTCTCTAGTAGTTTAGTGAGCGTCATATTGAAAACCGTGATACATGGAATGGAGTCAATTAGCTTGCCGTATTCACATCCAGACACGGAGACTCTCGGAGAAGCCTTGGGGACACCGATTGTCTGGAAAGTTAGTGAAGTTGAGAAACGTGTGTGAATGGAGGGTGAGGTGTGCTTGTCCGATGCTGGAGTGAGCACGAATGTTTTGGAGGATACAATACAGAAGGACAATACAGATGGTGTTGAAGGCGCAGGAACAAAAGTTTCACAAGAGACAACAAGAAAGAAGAGTGCCGAGTGTCAGAAAGGCACACATCATATATTAGGAAGAGATACTTGGCATAATCAGATGTGCAATCTTCTCAATGACAAGATGGACGTCATCGCTGAGGGCCGGATTGTGGCGTGTCTATCTGACGAAGTTATTTTCGGTGAAAACCTTGGGGAGGAGCATGTCGGTGTAATTGTTACAGTTGTCTCTGGGTCAGCTCAGGATATGCTAATGACAATTACGAAATGGCGGCTTACACATACAAAACTTCGAGACGGCCGAAAACTATCAGAGTTGCTCACAAAGTTTTATGAAGAGCACGAGTCAGACACGGAGGATGACCTCGAAGGAGTTAAGAAATCGCAGTATAAATGTTTGAAACGAGTTCGAAAGGAAGATGAGAACTCCAAGGGGAAGAAATTGATCTGACTCTTAAATTCGGAGTCAATTCAAGCAGTAAGCTCTGTGAGCTGTTGTGCTCGAAACTGTTGTCAACACTTCAGCTGGGAAAAAACTAAGGCTATCCGGAGTAAGTTCTTGGCATCTTCTTTTGATGCAAAGAGAGAGTTAGGGTTTGACATCCCACAATGACTACACCGACTACCAGGTTGTGGTCGTCATGCCTACCTTACAATGGAAGGAATTGAGGTCTGTGAGAAGGCGTGGTGGACAATCCATGGAATCGGAAGGTCAACGTACCATGGATACAAGAGGAAGAGTAATGATGGATACATCTCGTCCCTAATAGAATACCAATTCTATATATTGTTGACAATTGGATCAGGCGAACAAACGAATCGGCTTGAAGGCATTGTCGAAGTCTGTAATTAGCTGAATTCGAACGAAACTTTTTGGGAATGTTGAGGTTTGGAAACCTGGTGGAAAATTCGCGAAATGCACAGATTGTGAGATGTTCAAAGATCTTATCTAGAAGTCAGTCAGCGGAATTGAGGAGCAGAGAAAGCACTTTGAAAGGAAATTTGAGAGACATTTGAAGTATCAGGAGTCATGTCGCAGGCTTTATCATAGTTGGCGAAATGAATCAACGATGATGGGTGAGGAGTTTATGTGTATTATACACGATAAGATGGATCACTCGAAGACTGCATTGCCTCGGCTCCTCGTAACAAACAAGATGACATCCGGTCTCGGTCAGCTACCTATATCCCTAACATGTATGGTGACTCATGGCCATGGTGACGGTGCTTATGCTCAGTTCACGAACGAGTTCTGGCCAAGTGATCCTAACTTGACAATCAGCTCCTTGGCTCGTTATCTTCACGCTCTTGAGAAGCCCACATGTCGAGACTCAAGAGAAATTTTTGATCATCCAATGCAGAACTCATTTTTCGAAACTCTAATGAGGGGAAAGTCTCGATGTGAGAAAGCACTGAAGCCTAGGGTATCTTAAGGCCCTGTTCGAGCCAAGCCATTACCCCGTCGACTATACCTGCAAATGGACAATTCTTTAAGAGAGAACAAAAATCGCTGGATGCTTGCTTTTTTTATCACTCTTGACGGCGAGAGGTGTTTTTGAAGAGATCCAGCTTGGATTCTTGATGGTTGGTCACACCCACGAGGATATTGATGCATACTTTAGTTATCTGTCGAAGAAGTTGAAACAGAAGAGCACATATATCCTTCCGGATCTCGTGCGCCTCTTTATGGAGTCTCAAAACTTGTCATTTATCCCTCAACTGATACAGGAGGTCGCAGACTTCAAGAAGTTTGTGGATGGATATATTATTGATGGGAACGATGCGCTAATCGGCACATCTGAAATGCACATCTTCAAGTTCTATGTGGATTGTGACGGTTGGCCTATAATGAAGTATAAGAAATCGGCAACCAACGCTGACTGGCTTCCGAAGCAGGGTGTAGTCAAAATATGGAAGGTTGCTGAGGACTGGAGGTCTTCCCTACTACCCCAGCGGGTCCCGGAACCTATTCCACTGCAGCCTATTTGGGGAATAAAGCCAGACGCTAGGGAAAAAAATGCCAGTATTATAAATGGCCTTTCGAAGTACCGCGAATTTTGGAGACTTGGGATGGATCTCGACAAGAACTACGAAAATATCATGAAAAACTACGATGAGTATTGGAAGGATGTTCTTATTGAACTTGGTAAGCCATTGCCTGAGCCAAAGGACAAGCTGGAGGAGGGGTTTTGGCCTTCGACTCTGTGGAAAGATAACCATGACAGAGATGGGATTAGGGTTGAATGTGAGAGTCAGGAGGAGTCAAAGGAGGAAGATCGCAACCAGCTGGATCCGTATTGTGGGCCAAAGAGTCAGAGACCTAAAGAACCGATGGACCCATTCAAAGATATTGAAATTGGAAACTCCGTACTTGTTCGACCACCAGAAACAGAGACATATCCAGTTTGGATGGGTGTGGCAATCTCTGATGTTGTTCGTGACCGTTCAGATGAGAGATATCGGCAAGTCCTTCTGGAGTGGTGGAGACCTAAAGGTGCTGCAGCGGAGGACGTGGATAGGTATAGAAACTGTTGGGACAAAGCTTGGGAGTTCAATAAATCTGATCCACCAAAGTGGATACATACGAACAATGTGGCGTGGACAATGCGACCTCGGAAGAACACCTCCAAGTGGAGCTCTAGACGTATTGGAAAGGCCGAAGCAGTTAAAGCGAAAGCAAATCTATATGTTGCGAACGATCAAAGTGAGTCTAATTAAGCACAGTGTACAGAGGTGCACGGGAGATCTCCCGTGCTAATTTGTCGACAATATGTGTTAATGTTAATCTTACTGGTGATTGCCAGGATTTTGTGGGAGCTCCTTTGACAATCAGAAGTTGACCTTGAATTCTCTGTGTCGACCATTTGAAACTTTCAATTTCTAAACATCTATATCTCTAGCGATTTGAACCTTGACTGCATGCATCTCAATGAAAGTTTAGTTCTGGTTGATTGTATTTTTCGCACATAGCACGGGAGATCTCCCGTGCTACAGATTCTTGACTATTGCAGACTGACATGATTAATATTCTCATTCACCATAGCGCTCATTGAGTCCCAATTTGGTTCGTTATCTGATAAGGATATGTCGGGGTCCGAATATCATATTTTCTTCCCTAGCGGAATGTACTTTTATATGTCTATTTCAACGGTGGCCCCTTCTTAATCTGACTTTGTAAATTGTATCCTCGCGATGTTGTTACTGATTTTCAGGTGTAACACGGGAGGTCTCCCGTGGTATGTCACGTTGTTTTTTTAATATTACTTACTGGATTTTTTTTTATCTACGGACAAATAGCTTTTGTTCTGATCTCCAAAATTTTGAATTTTTGAATTGCCAGTGGATGTGAATGGTTGTACATTTTTATTTGTTTCCGTCTGACGGTTCCACGTATTTTGTATGTCGAACTGCCGATTTCCCATGGTGGTTGATGGTTTTCTCCCTTACACATAGTGCTCGGGAGATGTCCCGTGCTACAGTGACTTGACTATTTTCAATCATGATTATTATATTTTTCTTAGAGCTCATTGTCGAATATAGTAAGGATTCGCAAATGTTTTCATTTTTTGAAGATGATGAGGATTTTGTCTGGTCCAAAACCTTCATATCTTCCCTTGCGGAATGTCGTTCACTACTCCGATTTTAACGGTGGCGCCTTATGATGCCGACGTTCTAAATTGTATTTTCGCGATTGTGCTATTGATTTCAGTTGTAGCACGTGAGGTCTCCCCTGCTATGTCTCGACATCTATTCGGCATTTCCTGGATTCTTATTTGGTATTCGGAGGGTGACAAATAACTGGTCTTACGCGACAGTTTTAATTTCTGGATGACTAGTTCATGTGAATGTTTCTAGATCTTATTTTCTTTTGATTTGACGGCTCGACGGTTCTCGTATTGAGCACGGGAGATCTCCCCTGGTGGGGGGAGGTCTCAAAGCACCTGCAGCAAGCTGACATTGTACTTGAAATTGTATTTGACATGGTATCTGACCTTGTATTTGTCAGTTCAATGCATTTCGTTTGTTATTTCTTGTCCTCAATATGACAAAGACTTTTCTATTCCTTAAGTTTCAATAATTCAAAAACGTTATTCCAATGTTTCTACCAATAATTTTGAGTCACGACCCATTGTGGTTTTAAAGCTCTTACTTTGTTTCCTATGTGATATTGACATGCATTTGTTACGTTTTCACGGGAAAGCTCCTCTCATCTTCTCTCACCATTGACATGTAGTAATCGAATGATTCGTTTCGCGTAAATTGCGAGAAACTACCTATCGAGTGCACGGGAGATCTCCCCTCCGTGAATATACTCACGAGCGATCTCCTCAAATTCAACATAGGTGTCTTGCTTGTCATTTATTTTGCAAAGGACGATGCTACTTTTCGGACCAATCCTGGAAAACCCAAAATTGTAAGCTTTAATGCATTGTTAATACTGAATATAGTTTTTTCATATTAATTAATTAATTAATTAATTAACAGATGTCCAGATTTCATCCTTTTGTCCATATTTACTGAAATGGTGTTGCAAATGAACCTTACCAACTGGCAGTTACCTACTACATGCAGGTGGTGACAAAATTTGGGAAGAAATGACTGTCAAGTTTGGGAGGTACATTCGGGCATATCCGAGACATAAACATGTCACCAGGATAATCTATAATTTAGTTTTATTTCTAATTTATTTATTTTTTCCCGAACAAGCGGTCACCATGGTTCAAACGTCTTTTCAGGGCGACCGTTCTACCGGTCACTATATCTATATATATATTTTTTAATTATTTATTCTTTTCTGGCGACCGCTGTCACAATGTTGCCCGATTTTTTTTTCTCCCTTTATTTTTATTTATTTTTTCTGTTTTCTTGATTATTTAATTTTTTGAAAATTATTTTCTCATGCGACCATGCAAGGCAGACGCTCTTTCCCAAGCGTGCGGTCGCCCGGATTTTGTTTTGCCTTATTTTATTTTTATTTTTATTTTTATTTTTCTCCTAGGCGACTGCACAGCGGTAGACACATTTTCCTATGCGACGGTGATACGGGTCGCCAGGATTTATTGTTGTTTTTCTCCTTATTTTAATTAATGAATTATTTATTTATTTCTCAGACGACCGCGGCTCAGTAGACACTCTTTCGCGGGCAAATTGTCACCCGGTTTTTTTTTCTCCTCATTTGTTTAAATGTTTTATTTTTGTCTTTTCTGTATTTTCCATATGACTGCAGCAGCATATCTTTACCGGTCCCCCATATTTGTTTTTTGTTTTTATTATTATTTAAATTTATTTACATTATGAATCCCATACTTGGGCTTTCCAAATACACAACTCATTATATCATGCCTACAAAACCAAAAGACCCGTACTTCTACGGGGAAATCTCACCATGGAGGCTGGAGGCTTCGCGTTGTGCGATGAGTGGAGAAAGGACTTAGCTGCTGGCATATCATCTCCCGATGCTAAACAAATGCTTTTTGGCTCTCCCCTTCCTATCCGTTCCTGAATCTAGCTCGGTTGAGCTCGACGAATTCCGTTCACTAGCAGCTGATACTCTTAGGAGTTGAAAACTCCATAGACGAAAGTCATTCTCATCGCTTTCTTCTCCTTCCTCCCCCTGGATGTGTTCATCCTTCTCTCTCTCCGGCTTTCGTGTTTGGGTTCTACGTCAGGAGCATTCGAAGGTTTTAAGTCCCTTGACCCTTCCTCTTCAAGAACTGCAATTTCCTTGGTGTTCAGTCAGGAAATGAGACGTTCTCCTCACCGCCCGCTGCCAAGTCTTCAAGTTGACACGGTGCGGCCAGTTGCATGGGTATTGGCATTAGCGCTCTTGGGAGTTGCCTTCAAATCCAGGGTATGGCTGTTTGGCGCGTGCTGGCTTCTTTTTCCACCAGATAAGCTGCTCCGCATCTTTCTTTCTACTTCTCCTCTCACCCCCCCCACCCCCCCTCATTCCCCATCTTTCCCCCTTGGTTTGGTGTGTCTATCAGTCTGGTTCTCTCTTTTTTCCTAGTCTCTTAGTCTTGTCCAGCTGGTCTCAATGGCTCCGAATGCGAGCGCAACTTTTGGGGCCCACCCAAATCTTCTGCATTCAGATCCAATAGACAGCAGTGTGAGAGGCGTAGAAGCGGAGGGTTCTATAGACAAAACGGTGCGGGTCTTCTTGGAGCAGCCCCGCCCTCTCCTCCAAGCAGGCAGGTGGAACTGTGGAGTGAGGAGCACCTGTCATAAGAAGACCAGCCAGTTTTAGCTCTGAACATGGAGGTTATAAAAAGCTACTCACTGCTGTTGGCTGAAAGAGGAATCTTACTGCACTTCCCAGGTCGGGTTTGTGACCGGCATTGGGCTCGAATGTGGACTCAGGAGCAGTTGGGCCCTGATGGTGGCCTCACCAAGCTTTTTTGCCACCTCGTGGGAAGTGGTTTCTTCTCCATCCTCTTTAGCTCTGCAGAGTTCGTTGAAAAGGTGTTGAAGTTCAACATCCGGAAGTCTCGCTACAGAGTCCATATATCCCCTGGTCTTCCGATTGGGGTCATAAAATGGGGTGACTTGTAAACCTAGGGTGCTTGCTCTGCCGTATCTCCCTGGCATTTACCTCCAGAAATCGGTGCCCACTTTGGTTCATTTATGGGTTCTATGAATGTGGATGATTTGGGTGAAGAGGACCTCCTCAACATTGATTCGGTGGCTAACATGGAGCCCACATGGGATTCGGGAGTCCCAAATATTGTGGTTTGGATGCCTGAGAATGCCACTATAGATGCCTCTCTTAAACTGCTAACTTTGGATAATTCATTTATCACAGTGGCAGTGTTAGAAGAGTCCCTCAATGTCCTTTGTCACCAATGTCATAAGGAAGGACACTTTAAAGTAGATTGCCCACAACTTAAGAAGACAACGAGGTGTCCCCGTCTGTGGTAGCAGTGCCGGCTGCAATGAATCAGTTCGAGCAGAGGGGTACTGGTCCATACAGAGGAGGAAATGATAGGGGAAGAAATGGCAGTGTTGTTCAAGATGAGGCCTCTCCGTCTGATAGACACCAGGCCAAGAGACCCAGAGTACTCTCCACCCCAGCGTCTGCTACTCAGTTTAATCCGAAGGAATTCTTGCTCTCTCCGGTGTCGTTGATCGAGTGGTCCAGAGCGGAAGCAGTTATTTATAAAGTGAGGCATGGTGAAGAGGACAATCTGGGAGACTTCTGTTGTCGCCTCAGATCTTTTCATAGGCTGCTTCTCCCGGACGTCCCCTTCGGATGGCCCGGTTTACTTGGGAGTGCGCATCACCCCGCTGATTTTTAGTACCATTGATGGTGGCCATGCGCTCCTGGCCACAAGAAAAAACACCTTTGTAGGATCATGGATCTTCCCGGAAGATGTCTCAACTTTCTCCATAGAAAAAGAGATGGATGTCATTCTTGCTAAAATCAGAAGCATTTTCCTGCATTCTCTTCCCAATCCCGGTTATCAGCGTCACGTCCGTCCGTCCGTCAGCGTCACGTCACGTCAGACCTGACGCTAACGGGACCTCCGTCATGTCAGGTTCGGGGAATATTCTGTTAAAAATAGTACCAGGTAAAATACTGGCACTTAAGCAGCCACGTCGCCGACATGGTGGCAGTGGCAAATACATTTTGAAAATTAACAAAATGAACGCGACCGCCAATTATGGCGGTCGCTTTGTTTTTCGAAATTAAAAAAGAAATAGCGACCGCCATATTGGCGGTCGTTTCAATTTATTTTAAAAAAAAAGCAAGATTGGCGGTTGCACTGGCGGTCGCTTTATTTTTTGAAATAAAAAAAGAAATAGCGACCGCCATATTGGCGGCCGCTTCAATTTATTTTTAAACAAAAGCAAGATTGGCGGTCGCATTGGCGGTCGCCTAATTTAAAAAAGAACTGCCGTATTGGCGGTTGCACAATTTTGCAAATATATACAGAACAAACGACCGCCATATGGCGGTTGAATAATTTCAAAAATATATTAAAAAAACAAGCAACCGCCATTTGGCAGTCGCTTAATTTCAAAAATATATAGAAAAACAAGCGACTGCCATATGGCGGTCGGTAAATTTAAAATTATATAAAAAACAAGCGACATATGAAAATAAAAGCGACCGCCACACCGGTGGTCGCTTATTTTAAAATAAAACAATATTTACGACTGCCAAACTGGCGGTCGCTTTAGTTTCATAATATATAAAATAAAAGCGACCGCCAACCTGGCGGTCGCTTAAACTTGAAAATATAAAGATTAAAAGCGACCGCCATATTGGCGGTCGCTTTATTTTAAATATATAAACAAATGAAGCGACCGCCATACCGGCGGTCCCATTATATTTTGAAATAAAAAACCGCCATACCGGCGGTCACTTAAATTTAAAAATATACAAAATAGAAGTGACCACAATATTGCACAAAATGAAAGGAAATAAAAGCGACCGCAATAGTGGCGGTCGCTTGTTTTTCATAAAAAATAAAAATAGCGACCGTAGTATTAGCAGTCGCTTAATTTTAAAATTATAAGAAATATGATTGTACCGCCTTTTTCGGGTGAAAAGGCGCGACAGGCTAGTGGCGCCTCGCCACGTGTCAGCGCGGCGTGACAAGCCAATCGCACCTCGCCACGCGCACCCACATGGGAGAGGTCAAGGGTTCAAAACCACCTCCCCCCATCCCATTTGTTTCATTTTTCCTGACCCGTGGCACCTCGCCACGTGGCTGGCCAGGCGCCGCTTCATGATTTTTTATTTATTTTTTAAAACCGCTACATGGCGGGTCCCTGGATTTCCTAAATAAAAAAAAAACCACGCGACCGCCGCAAGGCGGTCGCTATATTTATAGAAACAAGAAGAGCGACCGCCACCTGGCGGTCGCTGCATTTTTAAAAAATATATTAAATAAGCGACCGCCGTTTGGCGGTCGCTTAATTCAAGATTCAAAATAAAAATAAGAGACCGCCGCTAAATGGCGGTCACTTCATTTAAAAAAATATATTAAGTAAGCGACCGCCAAACGGCAGTCGCTTAATTTAAGAATCAAAATCAAATTAAGCGACCGCCGCCGAATGGCGGTCGCTGCATTTTTCAAAAGTTTACTAAAGAAGCGACCGCCAAACGGCGCTCGCTTTATTTAAGAATAAAAATAAAAATAAGCGACCGCTGCTGAATGGCGGTCGCTGAATTTAAAAAAAACCTAAAGCGACCGCCACATGGCGGTCGATGCTTTCATGTGTCTGCCCTCATACAAAAATTCAACAATCCTAGAGTCACTTTTCGAGTCACAACTTCACTAGAATCATTCCAAGGATCGAAATGATAGGCAGTTCTATGCGAGAATTGTTATGTAGCTTTGATTACGTGTCTAATCAACTTGAACATCATCATCCGGAGCTTCTTCGTCCTCATCAAGCTGTAAGTCTTCTTGGTCATCGGAGTCATCTTCATAAATGGCCTGGTCAGCAAAATGCACATTTGAATCATCTCTCACCTCGTTTTCAATGACCATGTCTTCATCTTCTTCTCCAACATCCGCATCGGATGGAGCCTCATCGTATAGGGTCCGGGCTGCATTCTCCGGGGCGTCATCATCCTCTTGTACCCCTTCTATCTAACCTTGGCCAACATCCACTACAAGAGATGAGCGTTTTTAGGACTACGGCTTTGGCGGAGTCATAAAAACTACACTAGGTCCTCTCCCATGTGGGTGCGCGTGGCGAGGTGCGACTAGCTAGTCTCGCCTTTTCAAGCATAATGCCATTTTTTTTTGGGGGGGGTGGGCGCCTATATAAACCATTTCCCCCTCTTTTTCTGATCACTTTTGCCCCTCTTGTGGTGTGGTTCCTTGGCATCATGTAGTCCTTTCGGACTTCGTTGCTTGGCACTGCCAACAGGAGGTGTAAAGATGATTATTTGGGGGGGGAGGTTTTGTCGGTTTTCTATTGATCAGTCCCACACACTGGTTCACGGTACAATCATCGTATCACCATTTTGCCGTTTCCGGATCTCCGGCGGCATGTTTTTTTGCAGAAAACTACGAAGACACCATCCACACGCGTTCATTGCCATTTCTCTGAGGTTTTGGACCCTGTAGTGGGCAAAGGTTTATACAATGTCGGGGGTTGTGAATTCAAGTTCTGGGGCGGGATCGTCTGGGGGGCGGAGGAAGAGAAAACGTGCCCACGAGCGGGATAGCCAGGTCAACAAGCCAGACTACCCGGGACCGGATGCCTTGGATATGGTGAAAGAAGTGGTAGCGGATTATTTCAAGGGTAGGGACATGATAAGGCTGGAGAGTGTTTATGTTAGGCATGGATGGGAGGGGTTTCAGATTTTCCAGCAAAATATGGAGAGAAAAATGACAAATGCTTTGGCGGGGGCTAAGTGGACGGCGGACAGGGACAAGCCAAAGTTCAATCGGTGGATCCAAAGTAGGGCGAAAGACGCCACGTGGAATTTGAGGCAGCTAATGAAGACATGGAAGGGTAGAACAACCGAGGGTCGAGTGCCCGTCGCCGAAGCTGAGTTAATGCGGCGTGTTGAGTATTGGGCTTGCTCGGCAAGTCAGAATTCACATCGCCGGACTAGGGTTGTCCCTTGGAAGGCGGGGTCATCGGGCGGGGGAGGCACAACTGGTCTTTATTACCTGAACTCTAGTGCGAAGGTGGTAGAGATTGGCCCTTACAAAGAAGGAGGATATGCTAAGGTCCGTCACTGTAGGATTGTTGGCGATTCTAGAATATCGGAGCGTTGGGAGCTAGTAGGAAAAAAACCCAAGCCCAAAAATCCAGAAAAGGCGTTGAGACAACATAACGACGAGTGTTTGGCAATGAAGTTCCAACATCCGGGTGTTATCTCGTATTTTGCTGTGAATGCACGTGAGGTAGAGGGTTACACTCGCTGGTGGAATGGGGGGACTATACGCGATATGATGAACCTTGACAGAAAATAAGGCAACGATTCGGACAACATGGTGATTTTGGAACAAATGGGAACGGAAGCTGAGTTCCAGGAATGCGATCGTTTGCTTTGTTTCCGGAAAGTGCACAGTAAACTTGCATGGGCACTGGTGTGCATCATGGATGTTGTCCACAAGAACGGTGTTCTGCACAACGACTTGTCCCCCGACAACATCTTGTTGCATTTTCCAGATGGCATCGAGGAGATCAAGATTGGGGTGTGTGATTGGGGCTTAGCCACCCCATTGGGCATACGCAAAGCCTCGCCGTACCAATTTGAAAACCAAGACAAGCTGGACCGGGAACTCGCAAAAAGATGGTGGGTGGAAAAAGATATTGCATCGGTTTTCAATGTGAATGTCACGCCCCCCCCCCAGGACATGACGTCGGAGGCCTTTGTTGTTGGGAAGATAGCGGTACGAATAAATGGCGGCGTTCATTATGATCAAAGTATGGTCCAGGACCAATTTACGGGAGGTTGTTGGCATTCAATGCTACAAAGGTTGTACGACAACAACAAAAATAAGAGAGTCACATTAGCCCATGTAGTACTTCGGTTCATGGGCAAGCCATTCAATTGGCCTGAGCCGAAAGACATATATAGGACGGAGTAGACCATAGTCTCGTAGATATGGCATTTCTGGCGGTACAATGGTTCTTTTATGAAGACATAACTCAATTTTGGACGTGCATGTAATAAATAAAGTCCCATTGTACATACTATATTGCATATGCTCGACCCTGGCACCTGTCATCGCAACATAAATGGTTTGTGTACTGGCTCATTGTTTATATTTGTAATGTTCCAAGGTTTCGGATAGGGTTATGAGAAAACGATGTATTAGTTCCGTAGGAGTTACACAACAAACGTCTCCTCTCATTCAACTGTGCGACACTACCATGAGAGGCATGGATCGGAAAGTAATAGGTGCACATGCGACCTCCGAACGTTTGATACTAGGTCTCTACTTAAACGTGCGGAGGTCGCATGTATACCTATTACTTTTTTATCCATGTCATTCATGGTAGTATCGCACAGTTGAATGAGATATGGAACGTTTGTTGTCCAACTCCTATGGATCCAATATATCATTTTCTCAGTACCAATGTCAACAATCATATTTACGGTAAGGTGTTTCATGCTATTGTTGTTCCTCTAGCTGAATTCTGTAGTACTCTTTTTGTTATTCCCATGTCAACGTCCTCTAAGACTGTCATGTTCAAACGGATGTATCAGCCACCCTGGCCAGCTTGCACGCTGCAGCCATGGCCCACCATAAATTGAATGAATTGGAGATTTTGTGCGAAGTTCCTGGTTTCATGTCCGTGGTGGCTGATACGGAATTCGGAATATGGCAGTTGCAGTGGACCTGATGTTGTTGGCATGGGAGTAACAAAACGATTCATAAATAATTATGCTACATGAACATCGGTAGTATGAAACACCTTGCAGTACATATGATTCTTGAGATTGTTTGCACGGATTATTTGTGTTTGTGCTTTCAAGTGGCGAACATTTCCGCCATGGTGCGGAAGACGAGCATTGGCCACATTAACCGGTTCATGTAATACCATTTCACAAATGTATCACATCGCATTTGTGAAAATGTATCACATGAATCGTTCCATGTGGCCTACGGGAGTCTTCGATGGGTACGAGATCAATGTGGCCTACGAGATTTGCTTCCACCAACAAACATATGATCATTTCAGAAGCGCTAGAACTTTGAAGCGACGATGGACAAGGTTCTTCATCCAAATGTTCAACATGCTGAGGTCTTCTGTAATGTCTCTTGCTTCGTAACGAAGTGCTTTTCCAACTCTTATTTTGCCAATGCTAATATCTTCCATCTGGAACATATCCACACATGCGTATATAACTTAAAAAAACAAATGACCATCAAAACTGGAAGCTGGGGATGAGGCTTATAAAAGTTGAAATGGTCATTTGTTTTTTTAAGGATTTCTGCACACATATGTGGATCTGTTCCAGATGGAGAATATTAACATATTGGATAAAGTGGACATGAAGAAGCACCGCATTACGAGGCAAGAGACACTACAAAAAGAGCTTCAAAGGGCATACCATGTAACAGGTCCCAGTATAATCGAAGACGAAATCCCATTCATTCAATGGGCGATTGAATAGTTGCCCATCCAAATGATTTTCGTTTGCTTTCAATCTTTGCCACTATGTTCAACATACCATGTATCAGGTCCCGGACTAATATCAGATCAATCGAAATTTATTCGATGGCTCAACAGATGGTTGGCCATCGAAATGATTTTGGTTCACTTTGAGACTTGGCCACTATGTTCAATGTGTCATGTAAGAGGCCCCAGAGTAATATGAGATCAATCGAAATTCATTGAATGGGCCAACGGATGGTTGCCCATCCAAATGATTTTCGTTCGCTTTGAAACTTGGCCAGTGTGTTCAATGTACCATCTGATACGTCCCACTGTAATATGAGATCAATCAAAAATCGTTCGATTGTCCAATGAGGCGTTCATTTGTCATCTGGTTTTTGTTCAATGCGAAAAAGAAATCCTGCAATAGGTGCACGGCTATTGCACCCATTGAACGGATGTGGTTGAAGCCCCTCTTTTGCCCGCATGTGCTTGAACATATGTGCGGAGACACAACAGACGAATAAATCATTTGCCTCCCCATCGACGCGCTCCCCCCTCAAGCCATTCCACAATTTAATTGAATTTAAATTTATTTTAAACCAATAAATAGGTTTGCACTGCCTTTCAGTGGGGGTTTCTGGCACGTATCGATTTTGTTTTTGGCTCAATTTTGTTCTGTGGCTTCCAGCATCCCACAGCTACTCCCCCGCCAAAATTTGGATCAATAAAAAATGCCCAAAAAAAAAAATGTTCTCTTCGCTCACTATTGCAGAACTCTCTATGAAGAGTGCATGAAGTAGAACACAAATCAAGTTTGGAGTGCAAAACAGGGAAAAAACCATGGTTTTGGGTCCAAATGAATTTTGATCGCTCCCAAATTTGGCACGCACGTTGCATATGGCTACATTACACGCCCCATTTAAAAACGAAATGAAAAAAAAATCGTGAGCACGCGAAACACAGTCCAACAGGTCCCAAAGCAATAGCAGCTCCAACATAATACATTCAATGGGTGAACGGATGGTTGCCCATCCAAATCATTTTTGTTAGCTTCCAAACTTTGCCAGCACGTTCCAGACACCCTCTCACAGGTCGCGGACTAATATCAGATCAATCGAAATTCATTCAATGGCTCAACAGATGGTTGGCCATCGAAATGATTTTGGTTCGCTTTGAGACTTGGCCACTATGTTCAATGTGCCATGTAAGATGCCCCAGAGTAATATGAGATCAATCAAAATTCGTTCAATGGGCCAACGGATGGTTGCCCATCCAAATGATTTTCGTTCGCTTTGAAACTTGGCCAGTGTGTTCAATGTACCCTCTGATACGTCCCAGTGTAATATGAGATCAATCGAAATTATTTTGTGTTTTGAGAACTTTGTGGGTATGTTCGTAGAAAGATCATAGATTTTGCGAAATGATTATGAAATACGCAGGGACCAGGCGAAATTTGTTTGGAAGAGGACCGTTCGTAACTCATTATAACTTATTTGTTAACATCAATTTTCCTTGTTCTCCAGCTTTCGGAGTTCATTGCAAATACCCATATACACGTCATGACCAAATATGATACCATTGTAAATTTGTTTACAAGGTGAACTACTTCTTCCCCATCACACGAGTGTAAATGTGAAGAAAACGTTGCTCATGCAATTGAAATTGGGAGGTGCCGCACATGTGCATTGTGTATTAACAAAATTGGTGATATACAAACTTGGCGGAGTGCCATCACTATGTTTTCCAACAATATTCAAGGTACAACAAAAATGCATATTGTATATGTACTATGCTGCCAGTCATTCAAAGCCTAGTCGTCACTGTCCGAGGATGTGGAATTTGATGCTGTGGCCTGATTTGCACTGCCGATTGCCAGAGCTTGCGACCGTGATCTCGTGGTCAATGAGGGGCCCAATGACATGTGATCAATTCTGGCCTGCATCCGCCTACTTCGCGGCGAAAGTTGACTTTCTTCTTCATTCTCACGACGTGGCGGAGGTGGATCGAGAACAAGTGCTCGGGCTGCATGCAAATCGGCAACAAGACCGTCCACATCCGGCAATACAGCCCCCAAAACACGACGATAACAGTCTGTCCATAATCACCTCCATTTCTCTACAACTGCTTTGATGGTACTTTTGAAACTTTCCAACTGCCTCTCGCGGGCCCTGTCCCTAATCATTGTGTCGTTTCGACAATAAACCGCCTTGTACGCATCATTCATTCGGCATTGACATATTATAGCGTCTTCCAGTTCGGACAGCAACAAATGTCTCCCAATCGGTTGTCGGTCATACAATTCGTTCTCCTCCGGCACCCATGGAACCTGTGGGAGCCGGATAAACCTGGACCTTCTTTGACTCCAATGCCCTCCCAGATTGCAGCAAAACTGCTCTCTCTCCCACCAATCTCGAATACCTCCCGCACGTATGGTTATCTCCCAATCAGATGTGACCCAGAAATACTGGGGATCTTTGATGTATGCCGGGTTTCCGGCATGTATGCCATGCATCTCTCTGTCTGTATCCCATACCAAGTTCTTGCCCCAATGCACACAATTCAGAAATGTGTATGGTAGCCCATCCAATGGGAGGTTGTGTCGATTGTATTCAAAACCTATGGGCATCCGATCCTCCAAGCCCACCAGCTCATAGAAACGGCGATGGATTGGTGTACGGCATTCTGGGCAAGCGCTCGTCCGCAAGGCTTGCGGGATAAGACATGTGAGATGAAACATATGTCCACATGATCCAAGCACATGACATCCCTCTGGGCCGTATGGATTCCTACACATCGAACAAACTGTGCCATTTGATATCCATGACGGCAAAACGCCTCGTGGTATCTCCTCCCTCTGGGCCTTATTGATGTGGCTGGTCATCCTTCTTGTGGTGTCTCACTCTTCCTCTATCTCCAATTCCCAGTTTATGCTTCTGTTCGACCTCAAAATTATGTGCTCACATCGATCGAACATAGAACCCATATCTGCCCAATTGGTATACCCGACGAACACGCTTGATGCGATGCGGAGATCGTTATACCTTTGCATGTTGGCATAAATGCTATCCACGCTACGGTTCGACATGCGTGCGACATGTTGCAAGCCTGACAGTGCCCGCTCTACCCGTGCTTCTCTGGAGGCCAAATGGGTCGCCCATTGTACCCAATTCTCCCAATCGTCATTCAATGGGACCCATGCCTGAATCTCCAGCGTTTTGGACAAGCGCCATGCAGTTGCTATGGCAATGTCCCGCTCCTTTGTAACGCGGTCGACATCTAATATCGGGTTCATCTCCGATTGAATGGCGACCCTCGAGCATTCCCCGGTTTCCAGTACTTGTTCTTTTCCTTTCCTCCTTCTCTCATCCGCAATTCGTTGTTCCTCAACCATGGTTTCATCGGCCACAGGGTCAAGGACGTCCGTAACTTCCTGAATGATGAGGTCAATACTGCGATCGGGCATCGCAAACTCCGCATCCATGTCCACGACATTTGTTCGATCCTCATTGTGGACAACAGTGCCTTCATTGTTTGGAGGCATGTCTTGCAATGTAGCTTCCAACTCGGCTATGCGCAGTGTTTGTCAGTCTAGTCGGTTCTACAAGGTCCTGATTCGCTGGTCTCTTTCCACCAGTTGTTCCTCTAATGTTGCAGCCGGTTGTATTCCGAACGTGTCCGGGATGTACTCCAAATCGTATAGCAACCTTGCGTTCCTCCTACTAGCAGTTTGTCAATTCACTGGACGCAAGAGTATGACCTCCACGTACAATATGGCTACCAAGGTGTACGAGATTTGACCCTTTAAAAGAGGTTGACCCCACAATGTACAATGCACCTCATTCGCTCTATGCTGGAAATGCAAGTTCGTGCAAGACCTGGACTCTGCGTAATTGTTTCGGGTTTGCACGTCATGCCTATCCAAAGGCCACAATCGATTGATGTGGTACCATTTCACGATTTTTTACCATCTCGCCATCGGCCACCGGAACTCTTCCGGAACATCCTCCCAGCCCTCTTCTGCTAGTATGTTAGGGTCACCAAATACTTCCCAATTGAAGTCTTGCCTTGACCCTTTGATTTTCTTAAGGGGTGGTCCATGTTCATTGGGGTCATATCTTCCATGACGGTCATCGTCCTGGCCCTCTGCCATTCTGCAACAATCGGAGCAACACTAAACGAGGTTTTCTAAAAAGACGTAACTCTAAACCCTTCCCCCGTTAAGTAGGTTTGATTATGTGTCAATACTTCATAAAAGCTAATTTTGTAGAATAAAATGATCCTGGAAGCCAGAGGAGGGCCTATGGGAGCATTCTACAACGACCTCACAGAAATCGCGGCAAAAAATACCCCCTACCCAACCAATGGCCTCCTTCTCCACGTGACTACGTGTCGTGGAATAATGAAATGCTACGCACACAGAAATTGTGTGGAGAGGAAGTGAGGGGAGAATAAGCTTCCCTTGGCTTATATCCCCCGCCGCCCTCATTTCTCGGGCCACGTGCAGGGCGAATCTTCTAAAAGTGACCGCCAACTTGGCGGTCGCTCGATTTTTCGGAAAATAAAAAAATAAACGACCGCCAGAACTGGTGGTCGCTTGATTTTCCGGATAAATAAAAAAAATCTGCGAAAAAAAGAAGAAAAAAAGAAAACACGCGGTCGCTCCATTTTCCGGAAATTTAAAAAAAAAACGACCGCCAACATAGGCGGTCGCTTCATTGAAAATAAAATAAAATAAAAAAGCGACCGCCAATATAGGTGGTCGCTTTATTTAAAATAAAATAAAATAAATAGGCGACTGCCAGCATAGGCGGTCGCTTCATTTTCAAAACATTTAGAATAAATAAGCGACCGCCAACATAGGCAGTCGCATCCTTTAAAAAAAAATTTAAAAAAAAAACGACCGCCAGTATAGGCGGTCGCTTCATTTTCAAATAATTTAAAATATATAAGCGACCGCCAACATCAGCGGTCGCTTCATTTTTAAAAACTTTAAAAAAAATAAGCGATCGCCAACATGGGCGGTCGCTTCATTTTCAAAAAATTAAAATAAAAGCGACCGCTAGCATAGGCGGTTGCTTCATTTTCAAAACATTTAAAATAAATAAGCGACCGCCAACATAGGCGGTTGCTTCATTTTCAAAAACTTTAAAATAAAAAAGCGACCGCTAACATAGGCGGTCGCTTCATTTTTTTTTTAAATAAAAAAAAATAAGCGACCGCCAGCATAGGTGGTCACTTCATTTTGAAACATTTAAAATAAATAAGCGACCGCCAGCATAGGCGGTCGCTTCATTTTCTAAACATTTAAAATAAATAATCGACCGCCAGCGTAGGTGGTCACTTCATTTTCAAAAACATTAAAAAAAATAAGCGACTGCCAACATAGGCGGTCGCTTCATTTAAAAATAAAATAAAAAAATAAGCGACCGCTAGCATCGGCGGTCGCTTCGTTTTCAAAACATTTAAAATATATAAGCGACCGCCAACATAGGTGGTCGCTTCATTTAAAAAATAATAATAAAAAATAAGCGACCGCTAGTATAGGCGGTCGCTTCATTTTCAAAACATTTAAAATAAATAAACGACCGCCATCATCGGCGGTCGCTTCATTTTCAAAACATTTAAAATATATAAGTGACCGCAAGCATAGGCGGTCGCTTCATTTTCAAAACATTTAAAATAAATAAGCGACCGCCAACATAGGTGGTCGCTTCATTTCCAAAATAATTAAAATAAAAGCGACCGCCAGTAATGGCGGTCGCTGCATCTTAAAAAATAACCATCACAGCGACCGCCAAAAATGGCGGTCGCTGCATTTTGTAAAAACAAAAACTGCCAGTAATGGAAGTGAGGGGAGAATGACTAGGGGCTTATATGCCCCCCCCCCCAAAGTCGCTCCACGCGCAATGCAGTCCTCGTAGAAGCGACCGCCACCATGGCGGTCGTTCCATTTAAAAACAGAAAAAAACGATTGCCACAAATGGCGGTCGCTCCATTTCGCCAAAAAAAAGAAAAAAAACGACCGCTAGTAATGGCGGTCGCTGCATTTATAAAAGCAAAAAAAAACTTTAAGCAAAGTGAGGGGAGAATGTCCCGGAGCTTATATGCCCCTCTTCCCCCCGCCTCACTTCTCGCTCCATGCGCAGGTCACACTTTGTAGAAGCGACCGCCACCTTGGCGGTCGCTCCATTTAAATAAAAATGAATGCACAGTTAGAAGCATGGCACAATTGTTCTCCATTCCACAAGCAAATCACCGAACACAAACATGAGCAAGTGACGGTGTCTTTGGCCGACATTTTGGCTGATATACACATGGGCAACATCTTTTATTTTCCAACACATACACAACAGCAATACAAATACTCATAGTGACAATGATCACATTGGTATTACTTCAGTACAGAAATATAAACATGTACACTAAAAAGTGCTGATGCATGCTTACAGCTGTTTTGCTTCAATTCCTTCTACTGCTTCGACGGCGGGACGAAGAAGATCCTAATCTTAATGCTCCGATGGGTTGAAAATCCGGGTCACCATCGATTTCACCACCGTTGCCATGATCAGTGCTGGAATCGTCCTCCCTATCCGACCTCATATGTCCAGGCCTTTGAATCTGTAAGCGACCTCGAACCACATTTAGTTCTCTTTGAGGTCGACTCCCGCTCTGATCTTGAATACCATCCACGGTATCTGGTCTGTTTGTGGGCCGATCACCTACAAAAAGTTGGACTGTTCTCTGTCGTTTATGGACTTGGGACGCAATCGAAGGTGGTGTCGAAGGAGGTACCGGAGGGGGGACTGTCCGAGATGGACCGGCATTAGATGGTCCGGCATGTGAGGAACCACGGGTCTGCTGCACAATACGTCGGTTAAGGTGGAATTGTAGTGGCAGGTTGTCATCATCCGAGGCTTCAACTTCCGCCCGGTCCAATGCAGCAGAATGATGCATGTGTGTGGAAAACAGATCAACCTTGTTGCTCCTTAATGTCCGCTGTGTTGATGAGGAGCTAGATCGGTTTTGACATTGTGGTGGAGCTGGTCGTATCGGTGAGGCATGATCCGGTCCCGTCGACTGTACAATGGGTTCGACACCATCGTTTGTATGAACAGGGTTGCGTATGTCGATCGGTCCTGGCAGTACATCACCCCTAAGCTCCATTGGGGCACTATCGGTGGCTTCAGCGTGTAGTGGAGGGCGAGGGTCGACCCCAACTTCATTTTGAATACCATATTCTGGGGATAGTACAATTGCAGCTTCACCTTCATCTGCGATACGCACTTCTTCAAGAATGTCATCAAAGGTCGGCTGGATATAAGCATCCTGCTCTGTGAATGTAAACGGGTCATACGCATTTTTGGGAGCATCATCGGATCCATCTTCACTATCGGAGGCAGATGATTCCTTCTGAGATGATTCTCTCTGAGGCTCAGTATCGTCACTCATTGAATCAGCCTTAGAAGCAGAGTCTTCGGAGTGCAAATTTCTCTCATACCATGCTGCAGCATCATCCCTTGCCCTCTCACGTAGCAGTCGGCAATTGGTACACACATACACCAATTTGTCAGCCCTTGCGGGATTCAACCTGTTGCGAATCTTGTTGTGAACAAATGAGTAACTGCTCCAATTGCGTTTGCAAGATGAGGCAGAGCACACTTGAGCAAGAATACGCTTCGCAATGGAAGCCAATGTTCTTGCTCCAGCTCCAATCAGATCCCACCATTCATGTGGCAGCGTATTGAGCTCTTTTGGATCCGACATGTCCTCAAAATGGTCACGGCGATCTGAGAAGCATTGGCACTCGGATATAGCTTTCTCTGCATAGTTCGGCGGAGCCAGTCGCATGAGCACTCGCATGAGGCCGGCCTTGGCATCAGCGTCGTCTCGGAGCATGGTATTGTCGAGCAAGAATGGAATGAGAAAAGCCCCCGCATAATGCAAGTCCGTTCGAACCATCGAACGACGGTCGTAAAATGCATCCTCAGCACTGTCCGCAAGTTTAGGTTCCAAGGAGAAGGGAGGATGCCTCGAGGATTGGACGTGCTTCTCAAGATTTTGCATTAGTAACCATGCCTTGCCCATTACTGGCTGCTTTCCATCAAACTCCCGCAAAACGATTAACACCGGCTCAACCATATAAACAAAGTTTTCACATTTCTTCCAGAAATCATCGCTACGAATGTTATTTCGAACTTTTTGACTTTTGCCCAATGGCTTGGCTTTTCTGAAGTTTCGCAATGTGTGTACGCATCCCATTGAGGATCGATGATGGTGTACTCCAGACTGCTCTTCACCGTCACCAACCGATCCACCATTAAGAAGTTAGTGGCAAAACGAGTTTCGCCTGGATTGCGGAGGCTGTATTTGGGTTCGTGCCTCCTATATATTGCCAAAGGGATGTGGTGTGTGCGGATGAACGACACAACAGTCTTCGCTCGCTTGACAAGTTGTTTCACCCACTGTTCTTTTCCCCAATCTTCCGAAAGGAGGTCAAGGATATGAGCAGCATAACCTTGATAGTACATATGGGGATTATGTGCCAACAACATGTCTGAAGTGTTTATCATGTTAGCGGCATTGTCTGTGCATATTTGCACGATTCTATCACTTCCGACCTGTTCGATGAAGTCCGTCAATAGTTGGCATTGATGACGTCCATCTTTTTTCTCGCCGCTAGTGTCGACTGATCCCAAGAATTGTTCTCCAACTGGACATACGAGCATGACATTGAACAACGGTTTGTTTGTGATAGAACTCCAACCATCGGCACATATAGTGCTTCCATATTTTCTGATACACTCGTCCATCCTATCGTTGACCTTTTGGGTAAGCTCGGTCATGGCGTCTTCTAGCAATCTTGTGCGGAGATTGTGATAAGTCGGAGGCACGTATGTGGATCTGGACTCCGAGCTTGCTCTAACAGCAGAAACAAATGCCGGAAACTTTGCCACATTAAATGGTATGTTGGCCTCGAAGAAAAACTGCGCCCATTTTTTATCCCACTGTCTTTTCGCAGACAAGTTAAGACCTTCTTGCATGGATTGCTGCCGTAATCCTCTACTCCGTTGAAGTGTAGGGGTACAAAGCGGTGTTGAAGCAGGTGTTGCTCCGGCACAACCCACTTGTCTAATGACACCCGAAGCCTCACAAGAGTCGCCCTGGGTACTAATCGGGGCATCCTGACGGGAAGATAGAGTGTTCTGCTCAGAGGTCATGTCCAGATCCAAAGACATTGGAATATTGCCTCCACACTGGGCAAAGTGGCTTTTTACCCGAATAGATGCTTTGGGGCATAAACCCACCCCAACGCACTTCACACCTTTATAGCCGAGGTGAGCGAGCTCGAACACTGTCAGTGCCATTGGTAGTGTTGAGTGCAACCTATGTGGATTAAAGCTTTCTTATCGTAAGTATCTATTTACAACGGAAGTTTATTTACTCGGGGACCGATACTGCTGTTGGAGCACAACTGATGGTGCGAGTTCTCTATTGATTGGAGCAGTATTGCCGTATACCAAGGGCTCCATTCCTCCCTCATCTTCACCCAATATCCATTCCCCTGGGACCTAGCGATGCAAGCAACAAAAAACAGTCACCTATAAATGAACGTGTTGTGAATGTAGAATGCAATGCGATAGCCCAACACTTCTACACCTGTCAGCAACCCAAGTGGGTCGATGTGGGTTGTAGTGTTGAGCTTATACACAATCTGCTGAAGTGGCTTTGGTGGAAGCCATTACGGCAAAATGTGCGTACCCTTCTCTTGGGCTACACTCTCGTTCAATGGAAGAGAACATCCAAAGCAACCTCAAGTGTTTGCGCCAAAAGAAGTGAAGAGCAATAGTGCCCACCCAAAAAAAGCAGTACAACCATATTTGTTGTAATTTTGAAATTAAACGACCGCTAATACTACGGTCCGTATTTTTATATTTTATTAAAAACAAACGACCGCCACTACTGCGGTCGCTTTTATTTCCTTTTATTTTGTGCAATATTGCGGTCACTTCTATTTTGCATATTTTTAAATTTAAGCGACCGCCAAGATAGCGGTCGCTATTTCTTTTTTTAATTCAAAAAATAAAACGACCGCCGGTGCGACCGCCAATCTTGCTTTAAAAAAAAACAATTGAAGCAACCGCCAATATGGCGGTCGCTATTTCTTTTTTAATTTCGAAAAACAAAGCGACCGCCATAATTGGCGATCGCGTTCATTTTGTTAATTTTCAAAAATGTATTTGCCACCGTGCGACTGCCAATACGGCAGTTGCTTGTTTTCTTTTTTAAATTAGGCGACCGCCAATCTTGTTTTTTAAGACAATAAATTGAAGCGACCGCCAGCATAGCGGTCGCTATTTATTTTTTAAATTCAAAAAATAAGGCGACCGCTAGTGCGACTGCCAGTCTTGCTTTAAAAAAAAAAAACATTTGAAGCGACCGCCAATATGGCAGTCGCTATTTCTTTTTCTATTTCAAAAAATAAGGCGACCGCCAGTGCGACCGCCAATCTTGCTTTAAAATAAAATAAAATTGAAGCGACCGTCAATACGGCAGTCGCTATTTATTTTTTAATTTCGAAAAACAAAGTGACCGCCATAATTGGCGGTCGCGTTCATTTTGTTAATTTTCAAAAATGTATTTGCCACCGTGGGACCGCCAATACGGCAGTCGCTTGTTTTCTTTTTTAAATTAGGCGATCGCCAATACGACCGCCAATCTTGTTTTTTTAAAACAATAAATTGAAGCGGCCGCCAGCATAGCGCTCGTTATTTGTTTTTTGAATTCGAAAAATAAGGCGACCGCCAGTGCGACCGCCAATCTTGCTTTAAAAAAAAAACATTTGAAGCGACCGCCAATACGGCGGTCGCTATTTCTTTTTCTATTTCAAAAAATAAGGCGACCGCCAATCTTGCTTTAAAAAAAATAAAAATTGAAGCGACCGCCAATACGGCGGTCGCTATTTCTTTTTTAATTTCGAAAAATAAAACGAATTGGCGGTCGTGTTTATTTTGTTAATTTTCAAAATGTATTTGCCACGGCCACTGTGTCGGCGACGTGGCTGCTTAAGTGGCAGTATTTTATCTGGTATTATTTTTACCAGAATATTCCCCGAACCTGACGTGACAGAGGTCCCGTCAGCGTCAGGTCTGACGTGACCTGACACTGATTGACGGACGTGACGTTGATAACCGGGGAGCGGGGTGACGATTGCGGCTTGTCAAGTCCGTGGTCCTCCACATCCTTGATTCCGATTTTCCTAGCTACGGCGGGCAGTCGGACAGAATACGCACTGCTATGCTATGGTGGTGGAACTGCTGCCACTGGACCTGGGAGGACTCCATTGGGGAGACATATACTCCTGAACAAGTGTGGTCCTCTTCTCCCGCGTATGGGGACATTCGCATTGGTTTGGAGGAAGAAACAGTGAAACTATCCATATTCGATGGTGGGTTGATTGAAGGGCACGACATTGTGGTGAACTTCAATAGGGGCGGTACAACGGCTTCAATCCTGTTTACCTGGAGGAGCCCGATGACTCATGAGCTAGTTTTCATACCAGTCGAAGTTCCGTTGACTTCCTGACTTGTATTCAGAAGGCATAAGGATTTACATTTGCATGCACCGTCAGTACAGTAGACGTGCTTCAAATGGAATTCATGTGGATCAATAAAAACCCCATTGTGCCCTCATAACTCGTAATATCATTTCAGATTGGGAGTGGGGGTGTGTAAAGTATATAAATGTTAGTACTGTATGTAGTGTCGCGTCGACCACTTTTTGATTTGCTATTACAGTACAACAAACTATTGCACTATTTTGTGTTCAGCCAGTTGGTGGACATTTGGTAAGGCAAGCATCTGCCCCACACCTTCGGATTTGGGTGTCATGTACTCCAGAGTCAGCGCCGATTATGTCCTTCTACATAAATGAACCATTCCAATGGGGCGAGTTTGCTTTATGGACGTTTAAGAAAGGCAATGTTTTGCAAATGGTAAGGTGGTATTGCTCAGTACTATGGGCGCCCATTATAGCCTATACATACAAAATATAAATATTAAAATTATGTTTTTCACTCGTGCAAGCAGGGATAAGAAATAATATGGGATGAGGAATGGATGACAATTCTTGGGATGGTAGCATCCATTCGTAGTCAAAATTTAAACTTGAAGCGAATGACGATGGCGTGGCACGGAGCAGCGAAAGCATCATGGGGGAGGGCACGTGTCGTTGAAGCACGGGTGTTGTTTTGAAGGCATCCGTTGAGGGCCACGGAGGATTGCTCTGCCCTTTTCGTTTACTCCACATTGTCCGGCGATCACACTCCCCTTCTATTGTTCCCGACCTTCCGCCTTCATTTTGCACTACCGAGCTGCGTATCCTGCTTATCATGGAGCACGTTCAGGATGAGGAGGATGACTTCGTGCTGGGAACGGCAACTCGCAGCAAGGTGTTGCGCACTCGCACCGTTGTCTCGCAACAGAGCACGGAGAGCAGACCTCCAAAGAAGGCTGGGAAACTTCGAAAAAAAACCGTGGCATCACAGGAGGCAGGGATGGTGTCCACAGCCGCCACGACGTCCAGGGATCCCTTGCCTGTATCCCCCATATCTGCAAGCGGCGCCTCGGCAGGTGCAACGCCACGCGTTCCTATTTCCCCCATTTCAGCAACCGGGGCCTTGCCAGGTCCAACCACAAGCGCCCAGGCAGGTGGTAAGTCGAATCCCACCAATGAGAATGTAGTGGCAGACGTTGTCTTCACTGCAAACATACGCAAACAAGCTCTTTTGTCATTGACGACAAGTGCGATGAACCACATTATGAGCTCGATTGCGCATTTGCTCAAGAATGGGGCTCCTCCACGAATCCCATTGTGCAGGATGAAGCCCCTCCCGGCAGTGCGAATGGCAGAGCGACCCAGCATCAACAAGCTCAAGCTATTCTTTGAGGCAGATAGGCACAACGACGCCCTGGCTTCAATGCTGCTTTCCATAAATGACGACAGTGGGCAATATCAGGACATAGAACCCGCAGACCGAGAAAATTGGTCTTCACAGTGGCAAGCAGCGGATGCAGCATTTGAGGAGGACATAAGGAACACAGAGTGGGAGTTCCTTTCGAACAAATGGCACACATTTACGACGGCAATCACAGGTGGTACGCATGGATGGAGGTCATTTCTGAGCAGCACGCTGACGATGCAAGCTGGCACTACCGTGTGAACGCCAAAATATTGGATGTGAGGAGTTCCGATCTCGGCCTCATATGACGTGCAATGAACAGAATGAATGTGTAAGTATTTATGTGCATTTGTGCTCACATGTGCTAGGTTGTCTTTTCCTGGTGAGCATCGGTGACCGTGTACGTTACATCTGCATACGTATGCTTCACCCTTCCCGACTATAACAGCTTCCCTGCCGACGGGAGGGAACTTCTACATCGCATGAGTGAGAAAGTGACTATTTTTGCAGTACTACAATTTCGGGGCCTCGCATATGTTAGTGACCTCTTCGTCATGTCTCAAAGCCAGACCCCCTTCCTCACCTACAAGTTTTTCAATTTCAGGACAACACATTGCCCCTGAACGAGGATCTCGTATAGTCGGGACCGACTATGACTCACTGCAGAGGATTTGGAGTTCCCTCTATTGCAATTTTACCCGCCGGAACTATTTTGTTCAATTTATGAAGGCCATGTTCACTTCAACTGGTATAGTCATTCCCGACTATACCAGTTTGGAGGGATGTAGGTGCTATAGCCAATTTTCTGTTGGGATGCATGGTTGTGGTCGGAGCCGACTATCTAGAATTAGGTGTTTTCCTGTCATAGTCGTTGCCGACTAAGTTGCGTTTTGGTGTGCGTTGTGCAGCGTAACAGATCGTGGAAACGTGTCATCAGAGCTTCCTCACAAGCTATTCTAGTTCCAAAAATGCGTAACCACATCAGTTGAGCAGTACGAATCAACACTTCCACCAGACGTTTATGAGAAGTGCTTGAACAAGCGGGATGGGAACTAGATGACGATACTGCGAGATGCTCTCATAGAGTACATGGGTCAAGAGGGATTCCGCAGAATCAGAAATGCGTGCTTGGAAGCCCATGTGCACTTGCCCGCCATGGCCGAAAAAACAGAATTCATTAGGAAGGCCATTGAGTGATTTTCAAGTGCACAGGACGAAGTGGTACACCAAAATAGCCAAGTACTCATCTATCTGTGACCCAGCTTTGGGTGATGAGTTTCTGCTGGAGATAACCGCGCACTATAAGAAATTGGCCGTCAACCAAAAGCCCGAAATGACATTAGAGAAGTTGCAGATGTTGGCAACAAGTGAGGTTACAACTGCGGAGAAGGTGGCGTGGTTGAAGATTTGGAATTCCGACCTTGGGACTAGGAAAGATGTTAAATTTCCCAGGCTCCAATAGATGTGGTGTTCGGCTTGTGGTTGGACAAGATGACATGGTGGTTTCAGGTAAACACCGTTTATTACTTAAAGTGCTTTGGTATATGACATTGTTTGTGAGAAACATTCTTATTTTGTGGCTCGGCTTGCAGCAAAAGGAGGAAGCTGAGCGACAGTTGGAGTGGCTCGTTCAAAAGGGGTTCCAACCCGGGAGGAGGCACCATCCCTACGGTCTCTGTCAGAGTGGGTGGACGAGTTCCGGATAAAGTACTGGAGGGAATTATTCTGGAGCGAGATGAATGATGGGTCTGGTCGTAGCTGGCAGATTACCGAGCAACCAGGGGGGACTTTACTGGCCCGTTGAATTGTATACAGTTTAGAAGATTCATGACAGTTCCATCAAGTTTGGTTTTTGCAAAAGTTGAGGTCATGGTGGAGTGCATATGTTTGCTACATTAACACATGTCTCGTACAATTTTGTAGGTACCTCAACTTCTACTTGCTCGCCAACAAGCACATAAAGTGTATGCCGGCCATGGTCACACAGTGGGCTAGTCAGCGGGGTGACTGCACAATGTACAACGGAAGGCAGTTGGGCCTATACGTGAAAGCCTCACATCTACCGTGCTTTTGGTGGCTTGACTTGCCACCGAATCTTATTCCTGACGAGGAGGCTGAAGTGTACAAGAAGTACACGAATCACGAACTAGAGGCACCAACAAACATGGAGCCCTTGACGGAAGAAGGTGCCGAGGAGGCCGCCGAAGTAGCTGCAGCCCAAATTGAACAAGCCAACACTACTCTACAGGCTGCACTGGCAACGAAAAAACAGCGGAAAAGGAAACAGAAACCTAAAAAAAATGCCGCCACAGTGGAAGAAACCCCCCCAGGCAGAAGGGGTGGAGGCAACACCGGTGTGGAGGGTGTGGATGAGATAGAAAGTGCAAATAGGCATGACAACACAGCCTACGGAAATTTTACCCAAGCCTTGCATAATTTTCAGGTGGAGCGGAGGAACAGGTCTGCTCGGACCTTGACATTCGGGGCAGGAGACAATGTAGGGGAGGATGTTGCAGCTTGCATCTGTGCTGCTGTACGAAGCGATAGCTTTGCGAGAGGGAGTTGCAGGTAACATGCCTCAAGTGCGATTGGTTCCAATTTGTCATTCGTAGGTTGGCTTGTCCAGAAGGTGGCCGGAGCCCATGGGCGACATTGACGCATTTTGGAGAGGCACGTACCCACTGACCCTGTACACCATTTGCCTAGGGGAATGAAAGCAGGGGTGGACTTAGTTCCGGTTGACCTCCCCGATGGGCAAGTCGTGAAAGGCACTGGCCGAGACAATGTTGTTGCAAGTTGGAACAACAAGAGCGCCTTGTGATTTTTTGCAAGGGGGATGCAAAGACAGATATCAATCCGGAGATGCGTTGGCCTTGTGGGGCCATTCAAACTTATAAAGAAAAAGTGGACTTGCCTCAATCGAATTCCCCTGCAATCTGGAGAAGCTGGCCAACCACAGGTGGGTTTACCCTGTTCATTTGTAACGTTTGTCAGTAAGTTTGTGCTTGGAATGTTTGAAAGGTTCAATATGCCAAGTGTAAGGT